>VYXB01008214.1:606093-657161 GCA_013397135.1 Pachyramphus minor | reverse complement strand
AAAAAAAAAAAAAAGAGGTGCAACAACATCCCACCCACGTCTAACGGTGGCTTCGAGGGAGAGTTACTCATCAGTGAAAGCACCGAGGGGTGCAGCAGAAGTCACCCCGCGGTTTGAGTGTCACGGCGGGAACACGGGGCTGTGGCAACTCCGCTCGGCGCTCGCCCGGCATCGCAAGCACGGCACCGCCCGCCCGGCTCCTCCTCCTCCCTATCTCTGCTGCCCTGCCCAGCCCTGCCCTGCCCAGCCCTGCCCGCCCCTCGGCTCCTTCCACCTGCGCGGCGGCGGCGCCGGGGAGCGGGTGGCGGCCGGTCCGGGAGATGTGACCCGATGGTCCCGGGCCAGCCGTGCCGGGGGGCGGCCTGGCTGCTGCTCCTGCTCCTGTTCCTGCTGCTGCCGCCGGCCCCCGCGGCGCGCACAGGTAGGTGCCGCGGCACTCCCCGCTGCCCGCCTGTCGCCGTCACGGCGGGGATGCGCATCCCTGCCCGGGATGGCAGTGGGAACCGCGTCCCCACGCCCAGCCGTGTTCCCTCAGCCCGCGGGCGGACGGACCCCGGGAGGCAGCAGGCTGGAGCAGGGCTGGGGTGCCGCTGCCGTCGGTGTTGGGCAACCGTGCCTTTATTCGGTGTTCGCGTTTCTGGCCTCCGGCGCTCAACTGGAAGAAAAGGACTGGGTATTTCTGTAATGTTGCTTCATCTTTTTCTTCTCTCCATAATTATGCTGGAATTAGGTGTTACAGAGCTCTGTGTTAATTTGCTGTCAGCTGTAAGTTGATAGCGTGCTCTTGAGATAGTCTGTGTTATACCCATTGAGATAATTCCCCAAATACCTTTGGTGTTTGTATCTTCCTTTCTGCTTGACAGGTGCCATCCCCAGCTGAGCAGTCGAGAGCCAGATTAAAAAAAAAAACAGAATGGGGTTTTGGCAGAGATATTCAGCTCATATGTTCTAGATAACTCTTTTGACAACCTACTCCAATATGCATCAGTGATTTTGGGTGGCTGGTATCAATGCCAGCTTCTTTTTAGGCAATTGACCACATAATTTTCATCTTATTTAAGTCCACTGATCAACAGTGAAAGTGTTGTGGAAAATCTGTATAACTGGTATTCAGTTACCCGTAAAAAAACCCTGTAAAATGTTATTACTACTGGTTTTGATTCCAAAGAAAGTTTATAAAAATGTCAAGGAGGTTATGCTGCTTTTGTCTAATGGTTGTTCAAGGCAGAAGGGAATCTGTTTGCACATTCCGGAGTTTTTAGCTGGACATAATTTCAGGGTTTTGTTGACAGTCAGCAATACCAGCAAGCAAGGGAGAGCTGTGCCTTTCACTGAAAATTTAGGACTTCCATTTTCACCTTTTTCAGCATGAGAGACTAACTGTTAGATTGATTCATCCTAGCAGTACTTTGCTGACAGTGGAAAAAATTACATGCAGTGTAGAACTGTCATAGCAGTGCTCATTTGCTTTCTCCAAAGTGAAGTGATAGGTAGAGGAGTCCCTTTTGGGTACTGTTCCAACAGAGAAGAAGCCTGGATTACCAGCTGTGAGCAGATGCAGTCCTGAAAATACTGCGGTTGCAGTACTGCAATCTGAGAGTTTGATCTTGTGCTGGAATAGAAGCAGATTATGCTGGGACCCAAGTGCTGTATAAAGCAGTTTTACAGCAGAACCTTATACACTCAGATTCTTACATCTTACAGGATCTGTGCTGTGCCTGTCCCTTTGGGATTTCTTGTCGAGTTCTTTTCTGAACTCTATAGCAGCAGCATTTCTTTTGATGTGACCTTAAAAGCTTCCTACTTCTAAGGTTTTCTGATGGCTGTGTTGGTTGCTTGATCTGCATTGGCACACCTGATTTAATTTACCTGTCTTTCATATTCCACTTTATTGTACTTTTAAAAATAAATAGACCTACATGTTGAGAAACAGCTTCAGGCCCCTCTTTAAGCAAATTTCAGTGTGTTTTCTTTCACAGTTACTAGAGCACTGAAATGTACTAAACATCCCTTTTATCAAGGTGGTATTGTGGGAAATACAGAATAAAAAGCTAAAAGGGGTCATGGTATGGACTTTGCAGTTAAGCCATTGAGCTGGAGTTAAGGGACCACACTGATGTTAAAACCAAAAGGCAGGCAATATTCCAGTGCTAATAATCCACTTCCTTTCCTTCTCATGTAAGACTTGAGAAAGCTTCCTGAGGTCAGCATACATGCAGTGCTTTAAAAACTTGAAGTGTCTATGTGGATGTTGCTCCTGAATTGTAGAGGAAGGGTGAGACTGTTGTTTGTAATTCCTTCACCCAAAAAACTGGGACAACTGAAGCAACTTGCACAGCTTATTTTGACAGAAACAAAGCCTGAGCAACCACTTTTATTCCTCCATGAAAACATGGTTCTTTGAGCAGCAGTCATAATTTGTGACTAACTGAAGTGAAATGCTTGGCTCCATGGTGAGCAGTGGGGAGATGTTTTGATGTTGACACAAGGTGATTTAAGGTACATTTTGGAATTGAGAAGAGTCTGGTCTGTTGTGTAGACACAGCCAGTAACTATTAAAGTATTAAATAGTGTACTGAAGCATCATACTATTTCCTATATGAGGCATGCAGTGTGCATGTAATAAATAAGCTAATTGCCTCATAGATATATTCTGGGATGTCTGTGTGGAGTTAATAGATGGCACTTCAAGGGGTGGTTGTACATTACCCAAATGCAGACAATTGTCTTCTTGTTTACCAGAGAAGTCATTAAGCTTCAGTACTGAGTGGAAGTTAATAGGAGGGTTGAGGTTCATGTTTTTACGTATTTCCTTGCTCTCTGCTAGTGTGAAAGAAAGAAGAATAAGTGTAAAATAGAAAAGTAGAAATAAATAAAAATGGATATTGGCATAAGGAGAACTGCAGTATATGAAGGAGTGTCATGTTTGTATAGTCAAAATGCTCATCCTTATCTTCTCATATCCAGCTTCCCATCTCATGACAAGCTGTTTTGGACAACACTGTGATCTTTGCCCTAGTGCTGGGTTTTGCTTATGATTTCCTCAACTTGACAAATTCTTATTGACTGTTAATTAGGAAGGGAAATGGTTAGAGGAAACAGTTAATTCTACCAGGAAACTTCCAACCTTGCTGAGATTTGTGATTAAAGTCCAAAACTTAGATATGCTTTGCAGTTGTCTGTGCAAACACACAGGTTCACTGTTGTAGCTAATAACCATACCCTTCCGTGCCTGTTGTTGTCTAGTGGCCTTTATAGTCTGAATTCCAAGAGAAGCAAGTGGTTAGGATTACTCAGGTCATTTGTGTTTGTGTGGTTCCTGTTTATGTTTGGTTTTATAGTTGTGGCTTGTACAGATTGATTTCTGCTGATTGATTTCTCTCCAAGAAGTGATGTTGATTATCTACAACTACAGGATTAAGAGAGAAAAGCCACCCTTTACGAGCCAAACAAGAGCTCCCATATTTTAAAAAGCTTACATTTATAAGAGCCTGAATTCTGGAAGCTCTAAATAAAAATGAGATTTTACTGGAGAGCTGTGTTTAAATGACATACAGTTCTGTTTGTGCTTTTTACTTGGTGTGCCAGTAACTTTCAGGTTTTTGTCCACTGTTCATCCTATTTTGAAAACAGTACAGTAAAACTAGTAAATCAGAAAAAAACAAAGGAAATAAGTTATAGGACTGGAGGTATGGGATAGTTTACAATTGAAGAGATTAAATTTATTATATTTCTTTCTCGTGGAAAATAGATGAGTTTTCTTGTTTGTCTGGCTACTGCAAGAGTATTTTAAGCTCAGTGAACGAACAGGAGAAGACTGTTCTTACCTTCTTTATATCCCAGCACCTTTAGTTAAATCTCAGCTGACAGATTAGTTATGTTTCAGCCTTCCATTTTCCACTTTGTCTTCTGTGATGGGAAAAAAGAATGTGTCCAAAGAGAAGAAAAAGAAGAAGAATATTGCTTCAGGTGGTGAAAGGATCTGACATGCTGTTACCAAGATTTATGCATTTGAACTTAATCACACTCCGTGCATAAGAAGGCACACGAGTGGGTGTTATAGCTTTTAAGTGAAAAGGGTTAATCTATTTCCTTCTGCTTTCTTAAGGACTGGAGGGAGCAGTTGAGCTAGTATTTATTACTGCATCTGGTTTGCAAAAAACTTCACTTCTCATGGCCTTCCTTTTGTTCTCTGAAAGTACATCGATATTTTGCTCTTAGGTAGAGTAATAGTGTACAGGATGTGGCTCAGAAGCATTGAAAGCCGACTGTGCCCTGAGAAGGCTGAAGCACGTGCCACTGCTGACAGGGCTTTTCACCACTGTAAGAAGGTAGCAGACAGGCACAAAAGTAGACCTGTTCAGCTTTCCAAGTCTAATCAACCTAAATTACTTGAAAGGTATCTTCTCTGCTATCCCAGGTGACAGTCATGCTCCTTGTGATCTCATCAAAGTGTGTTAGCTGCTCCCTTGAACCTCAGTGACAGCTTGCTCGGAGTGTTGGTCTTTCCTCTCAGATCTCGGATGCAGAAGAAGGTGTTTGACTTGCATCTTCTGAGGATTGCCTTTGTCTCAGATATGAAGGCAAGTGCTCATCCTCCATTGACATTACACTCCATATCCTGTCCAAGGGAAAAATGTGGATTTAGAATTGTGGATTTTGCTAATTGAAATAGTCTTGACACCAAAAAGAGCAAAATCCCTTCTCTAGACAAGCCATCAGTAGGTCATAGAGCTAGGAGTAACACTGATTAGGCAATAAATATGATGCTGTTAGTTCCAATTGGATTGTTGTTGCCTAATTGTTATTAGTCAGAACTCAATGATGAAAGCCAAACCTAATTTTTGCTTAGTTTATATGTTAAAAAAATAGATCTTTTATGTATGGACAGATTAGAGTTGTATAAGGATTGGGCTGATAACTGTTACAGAGCATCATTTTAAAAATATATCAAACAGAAAGGTTAACTGTAACTCTTGGATATTTTGAAAAACAAATGTAAGATGTCAGGTATTCTAACTAAGGTTTCATTTTCTTGTTTGTCGGGTTGTGGTTGATCTAAGCAGTAACAAATTCTCCAGAGAGAAAAGAAAATCTTCAATGTTAAATGCTGGGCAGGCTATTTTTAGCATTTTATATCTTCAAAATATCTGTTCTAAAAAACAGCTATCATGTCATGGCCTTATGTCACCATTGGGCTTTTAAAATTAATTAATTTTTGACAAAATATGTTTCTGCATTCCAAACTTGACAAAACCTCATTCAATTAAAAAAAAAAAAAGCCAAACAACAAAACAAAACTAAACGGCACCATGAAGCCCAAAACACCTCCAACAGATTACAACTCTAAAAGCCCAGAAGGCATTGTGACTAGTTGTAGACAAGCACACGTTGAATTTCACTCACCTTGTTTGCTTGTTCCAGGCAGTATTGATCAGACAGAATTAATGGAAAACATACCCATGACAACTTCTGCCTGCTGCAGTGTGTCAAGGAAAGTGTTTGCAGCAGACCATAGCTAGGTAGTGTGAGCTCTTCTCTTGTACTTGCAAACCTTCAGAACAGGGGGAAGAAAATTCAGTTTATTTTTTTCCTGTCTTACAAGTTAGCAAAAAGGAATGGATGTCAGCTGCCCTCTTCAGCAGTCTCCTAACAAGCCTTCAATGGACTGGGAACATTTTCTCCTCCTTTCTGGAGTTGGGTATTTCTGGACTAGGTCCGTAATGTTCTTTGATCAATATTCTCTGCAAAGGTATTTTTATAAGTTAGGAAGTGGTTTGGATAAATAACGGCAAGACTTCATATGGAGGAGGAGAGCAAGTCAGGGCAAGCCACAGCTTCAGTCCCGCTTCTGCATCTCCCATTCTTCAGGCTGCATTTCCACTTGCAGTCTTTCACCAAATGACCTCCTGAGGTTCGCCTGTTTCCAGTGGCAGTCTGCCTGTTTCTTGAAAAACAACCCCTACGTCCCGAAGTCTCATCCTTCCCCCACCCATTCCCATCTCTTCTCTCATGCTTTTCCATCTGCTCCACCACCTGGTTTTCATGTAGTCTGTCTTTCTTCCTCCTGTGCCCCTTCTGAACTAGCTGTGACAGGACTGATGAGCTCCTGGTCTGGGAGGGCAATAGTGAGCTTTGTGGTTAGCTCTTTAGTAGTGTTACGACTCAAACAGGAAATCACCCCTGTGCTCCTCCCCACATTCCCACCAGAGCTGCTCAAGTCAAAGGGTTTTGCTAGCCTGACTTCATACCAGGCAACACCAGAGCTCCAGCAACCCACGTGGAGAAAGGCAGCTGAGTTGTAATGGCTCTACATACCTCTCCTCCTCTTTCTTTTTACCCAGACTGCTGAATTCGAGTCAAAAAGAATCAGCACAGAGAAAAGCTTTCAAGCTCACGTAATTTTTAAAAAGTTAACTCACTCGTTTATATTGTTGCTAAGATAGTAAGTAATATGTTTGCTAAAATGTAGTCCTGACTTTGCTGAGTTTTCCTTCTTCCATGTAACTTTCAATCTCCAATTTTGGCTCAGTCCCCCTGTTTACTACTTGGTGTACTCCCCCGCATTCCTTCATGGCCAGCACTGACTTGCTTGAGGCTGGAGATGAGCCAGAAAAGAGAACCCCAGCCGTCTGCTCATGAGTGCCACTGAACATGATGATAAATGGACACTTGCACTGAGTATGACCATTTCTATTTTTATGTTATGCTTAGGCATGTGTTTGAGGGGCTGTTTTTCACTGAGAACAACATAACCATCAAAACAGATGAGCTGGAGAAAGAAAAGAGCAAAAATGCCTTGAAAAACAAAGAGCAACATCACAGAAGGAACAAGCAGAATGTCATAGGAGCTTGGTGTAAGTCACACAAAGCTGAAAAGAAAGACTAAAGAAAAGGCAGTGGCTTATAGCATTCATTGACAGAAGCAGTGTATCCTAGATTGCTCCTAATTTGCTAGATGCTTCACTGGTGGGTCTAAGCTACCATTGGGAAAAGGCAGATCAGGGATTCAGCCAGTTTGAGAGGTTGTCCTCTCTCTGGGATGTGTAAGTGTGGGTTCGATCCACGACCCTGAAGTAGCTGCAAATGATGAGGCACAGGGTGTGCCCGCAGCATTGCCCACAAATGTGGTGCCCCGCACAAAGGTGCTTCCATCAGAGGTGCTCCCAAAGGCCACTTTCATAAAGCAAAATACAACAGTAATTGAAGACAAAGTCTGTTGTTGTCAGAAAAGCAGTTCCCATTTTGAATTCTAAGATGACTGTAGGGGAGGAGTCGTTGGGTTTTACTGCTGTGACTAGAGGGAAAACCTGTTGCAGTATGGCTTGTCTTTCTGTTTTAATGCTCTCCGCATCATTCACTGTCTTAAATTATATCTTACAGTTGTCCAGAAAGTCCTGTGACCTTCTTTGTTGCTATGCTTTATTGGATAATTTGGTGTTTGCACCTTTTTGCTTTGCCATTGTAAAATGCAGCAAATGATCACTGCTCGAGCATGGTACAGTCAACAACAGTACTCATACAGAAGGCACTTTGATGCCAATAGGTCAGCTTTCAGTGGATCCTCTGCCTTCTCACCACCCCAGAACTTCAGCTAGTGTACAGAAAAAATATCTATGCTTTTATGTGTTTGTGTATTTTTATGCTTTGCAGCTGCTGGGTTACCTGATTCAAGTGCAAAGCTAACGGATCTGTTTAGAGCAAGAGGACGTGGGTAGTTGCAAGTGTATTTGTTCTGCAGCGCTGACATTAAACACAGCTGTTTGTCACTGAGGCAGGCAGCAGGGCCTCCTAGCAGGTAAAAAGCAGATGCACTGAATGGATAATGGTTGTAACATGGAAATTGTGTGCGTTTATACTTATAAAACGCACTTATACTTATAAATACTTATACATATATATACTTATACATACTTATAAATATAATATACTTATATATATACTTATAAACGTATATCACAGAATCTGCCAAGTTGGAAGGGACCCAGAAGGGTCGCTGAGTATACATGTGTATAGATAGGCAGACACAGCTATAACCAAAACTGAGCTTTGAAGAGTACTGACTTGAGCAAGGCATGTACCTGGCAGGGGGCTCTATATGATTAAAGCCAACCAGGTTTTGAAACTCAGCAGACGCTTTCATAAAGAGAAGATGAAGCACCTGCCATGCAGTCTTTTACTCATGTGAATAATCTCACTGACGTCAATGGGGTTTTTCACTCACATGTAAAGGTGTTTTCAGACTAAGTCATGTCTGTTTTGGAGAATCTCGCAACAGCTTATTCTAAGATCCGGAGTTGCCTGTTAGTTGTGATGATGAAGTTTGCAAGCCTATATTATTACTATATTTCCTGTCCAGGTGTCAATCATGGAGACGTAAGGAATGATATTACTCAAGGTTTGATTTACAGCCTTTCCAAAGACAGTAATAAAGGTTCCATTTTTTACCATGCAATAAATAAATAAAGTGGCCTTGTTATATTGGAAAGTGATGACAGCCATTGCAGGCTACTGATGAGACAGACTAAATCTAGCAAAGCAACATGTATGACTGATTTCTGCTCTTAGACCAGTACAAACTGAAAATACTCTGTGTGATACCCATGTCATTAATCCTGATTAATAGAAATAAAATCAAAATATAACTGGATATAGTGTTTTTAAAGACAAGATGCTGAAATAAGTATGTTTAAAGACAAGGTACTGAAATAAGCAGCTGATGGACATAATAACCATGGAGCACACAAGTTCAATGTATGATCTGTTTTCTACGCATGTCCCCTGATATTATCGATCATCAAATAGGCATGATGGAGTTTATTCTGAATTCTTCCTGGAGAAATAGTGGTGGTTTTATTCTTGTTTCACATATTCAGAATTGAGGTGTAACTAACTTGCAGGTTTTGTTGTAGGGGCAAACAGAAGCCTTTAGTGGAGGTAGAAGATGAAAAATAGAAACCAAATCTCTGCTTTTGCAGCTCATGGAAAGTTAACCGTCTCTGTCCCTCTGCCTTCCAAATCACACTAAGCTGGGAGTAGGTGGGAGCACACCAGCAGTATTATAATGCTTTAGATCTTGTAAAGATAGAGTCTGTGGCTTCTGTGTACTGAGATTGGCTCCTCTGCTGCAGTCAGTGTGTCTGTTTTGAAACTTCATTTACCACAGCAGAAACCACACTGGGAGGAGAGAATTAGAAAAAAAAAAGGGTCAAAGAGCTACATGTTACTAATTTAAAAATATTCTAACGTGACAGACAAATGCATGACACTTACTACTTTAAAATGTTCTTGAAGAAAATAAATGATTTTATGTAAGGGTGGACAAATGTGGAAAGGTACAGGTGAACAAAAAGTCTTCAGAAAACCAATTAAAATAATGTCCCTTGTCTGGGATGAGCTGGCTGCCTCCACCCAGTTGTTTGGTGACTATGGATTAGCCTGATAGGTAGTACCCATTTTAAAAATTCTAAAGAAAAAAGATGTGAAAAGTGAGCTGTTAGGGATGCTTTTAACTGTCTTATACCTGATTCAGCAGTATCCCTGCCAAATTTAGTACTACACTGAGTAAAACCACATTTATCAGATGTATGTAGAAGGCCTATCAAAATGGGAAGAGAATTAGCTTTAAATCTGTCCCACTGCTGCTAGGCAGAATCAGCTAAATTACTGCCATTCCTAACAGATGTTTTTCTAGTCTGTCCTTCAAAACATCCAGCAGCCTTCCCATCCTCATGTGTTGCTCCTCTTCCCACAAGAGGGGATTCCCAGTGCCTTCTTTCATGTTGAAACTGAACTCTGTTCCTTTTCCTCCTTGTTTGTGGTGGACATGGAGAGTAGATTATCCTTTTCAAGTAAAGAATTAGAGAGTGCCCTGCCACTGCTCCCTGGACCAGGTGCATCCCTCATAAGTTTAATTGCCAAGGAAGAAGAGATGAAGACTGATTGGCTTGGCCTCCATCTCCACTGGAGGGAAAGAGATGCACCCAGTGTGGTCCATCCTGACTAGAGAGATGAACCACCCTATGGAAGAGTTTGTCTTCCTCTGCTTTTTATGGCCACTGCAAACTAGATGCCTTGTTCAGAACCCAAGTTACCAGAGATAAATCCCTTTCTCATCTGCTGTTGTTTAAAATTGTTTTAATCTTTTCTCCAGAGGTTTTTGGAGTGCGCAGTATTATTCTTCAGTCTCTATTCTATTATTTAAGATCTACTTTTTGGGCTTTTTAGTTTTTCCTCATTGTTTTTTTTTAATGAGGAGCTTTTTATGACTTTGATTCCCATCAATCTAGGAAAATACCTATATTGTATTTCCTCCTACTTGGGAACTTTAGCAGCAGGACTGTGTGACTTCCATGTGAGATTTTTTTGTTTGTTTTTTTTTAATCTCTTATTCACAGTTACTGATTATTCAATTGGGCTTCCTGTAGTGTTACACACTGTGGTGCTGGGATGTAGAACAAAGAATAAAACTTGAGAACAAATGATTTTTCATAGTCCATGTAATGCTAGTTTTGGTTTGTTCTTCTTAGTAACGTGCACGTGAGCACTTCAGGAGCTTCTCTATTTAACTGAACAGATGTTGTGAGTTTTAGGCTGTTTTCCTGTCTCTCCTGAAGAGCTACATCTTTGCATTAGTATCCACTTAAAGCAGTTGCAGAGGAAATTTATTTGGGAAATCAAAACCTTTTATTTTCTAGATTTCTATCTCCTACTTGGAATTAATTGTTAAAGTAAGGCGAATTCCGGGAGGTCTCTTTCTGCTGCATTTACATCCTTGAGTCCTGAAACATTTTTTATTGCATTATAACTGAGTATATAATTTGAGCTCTTACAAGTTGACTGTCATAGGACATTTATGTGTCAAAGTGTTGAGGAAATAGGACTTCCTACATACTTTTTATAAATAAATAAGCTTGCCCTAAGGAGTGTACCTGACGAAACTTCTTCTGACCAGACAAAAATGAAAGCCACTGAACACTACGGAAGTGCTAGAGAGAAAAGAGAGCAACATTAGAAATACCATACATAAACAGTGTTGTGATCTGAAAATACAGATGCAGGCATATACCTGCAAGGTGTATAACAAGGAGGTTGTTTTGAACATTAACATACAGATAGAGGCTTGGAAAACCCAGAATCTGCACTTAGCCGGTTTGAAGTAACTGCAAGGTGATTGTTTTAATAAACACATTGAAGAGAAAAGCTTTTACTTTTGGCTCAAAGACAGCTACGTCTGCAAGTTAATCAGGCAAATGGTGCTGACTTTTGCTTACAGAAGCAACGATATGTTACATATACAGGAGGATGAACACTATTACTCTAGTAATAGCAAAATATACTACAAGAACGCCTTAAGGTCTGCTTACAGAAGTAAGAGATCAAAGACTATTCCTTCAGACAGGTTCCTACTGTTTCTATGCCAGTGCCTGTTATAAATGGGAAAGACATTTTTGCTAGACAAAAAGTACACTTGTACAGATGGAATTCGGGACTGCACTGGCTAAGGACACTTCTAAAAAAATTGATTTTCCATAGCCAACAACCTTGCACTTTGAATGTTAAGAAACGTAGAATTTTATGGCTTATTTAAAAATAACTTCAAAGCGTATGTACTTGCAGATTCTTAGTGCATGTTGTTCCTTTCTCGTTTTACTTCTCAGGAGAGTTGTATTGTTCTTTGCTCAACCCTAGGAATGTCCGTTTTGAATCTATAAACATGAAGAATGTCCTTCACTGGTCAGCACCAGAAGGCACAGGCAGTGGAGTACTCTACAAGGTGAAGTATTCAGTGTAAGTTGGCTTGTTTGTTTTATCTCCCACTGACTTTTATTTTAGCATTTCAAATAATAATTTTTAAAACATTATGCCAGATAGGGCTGATAGAAAGTAAACAAAGGAGAACTAAAGCACGGGCTAGACTTAAGGAATGTGGTTTTTATTTTTTCCTTCTGTGACTGTTTACTTCACATCCAGTTAAAAAATGTGTAGGGAGATATTCTTCGCATGAAATAAGTGTAGGATGCATCATTCTAATACTACAGAAGCTTTCAGAGGCATTTCTGAGAAATGAGACAGAGGGATGAAGAAGGACTGTGCTGTGGATTGGTATTGGTCCACATGAGTCTTCTGTACACATTTAAATGGAAATGGACTACAACCTCTTTTGCTCAGATCTTGCCCTTTGTGCTAACAGGATTGACACAGTCCACTGCCTAGAAAGAGGGAGAGTGCTCAGCAATTATGGAATGAATAATAATTGTGTGGGAAGTTCAGAGAGCACTGGCTACACTGACTCTGCAGGGCCAGCTGGTCCATGAAAGAATCTGTAGCCATAGGCTTCATCTGTCACACTGAATACAAAAATATGCCTATGTGCCTCTACCAGAGGAAATTTATTTTGATAGGTAGAAAATGATGGTAAGGATCCCATCCTGCAATCATGCAGAAGCTGCCACATGCCCTTACTAATTAGCAGCCAAAGGGGAATTCTTAATAATCTGAATTTGAGGAGCAGGAGCTTCTGAGCCAATCCAAACAGGAATTTTCCAAGGAAATCTTGATTTGTTCTACTAGTGTATAAGAGCTGTTCAGTACCAAGGTGTTGTTGGTAGCAGATTAATGCTACTTTTTCAACTAGAAGGATTTTGAAGTTCATTGTATTGCAGTGGAGTCTTTCTTTGAAACTAGAAAAAGAAGCCACAGCCAGGAATGAGTGGTCTCCTCTCACTCATCTTGGAAACCTGAGCATCATCTGTGTCCATACATGAGGATGAGTGACTGACCATTCTGAGAGAACTCATTGTCTCTAGTTATCCTGATTCTGCTATTGTGTGTTTAGAGTTGAAACTACAGCAGTGGTGATTGAAGTTGAGACATCTCTGGTCTGTGCAAGCAAAACTTGACTTATATTGGTGTCAGTAACATCCCAGTTAGTTCCAGCTGGCCTCTTCCGGATAGGGCCTACCCTTCAATTATTTCTCATTAAAAACTTGCAGAAGTCTTGTGCTTCGTCTCTGCTAAAGATGGGAATTCCTTGAAGTTGCAGATTTCTGCTAAACAAGCAAGCTGTTTTATCAGCCATAATACAGCACAGAAAATTATGTTATCAGATGACTGATACAATGGCAGTAGCTTTTGTATAGCAGCTCCTTTCTCTTTCTTTTTCAATATAGGTATGGTGTTGGCAAATGGATTAGAAAGCCAGAATGCAGGAATATAAACAGAACATGGTGTGACCTCTCCAGTGAGACCTTTGACTACGAAGAACAATACTACGCAAGCGTTAAAGCCTTCCTAAATGGGATGTTCTCTGACTGGGTGGAGACCACACGATTCAACCCTCTTACAGACAGTAAGGAAAGCCTTTATAGCATGTGATATTTTAATTTCAACATGAAGTTACTTTTTTGCAGTTGCTTCACACTCATGCTTTTGGCAGAATTAATTGAAGTAATCAAATTGGAACTTGGGTATATGTGTTATATATAGTCCTATATATACTGAATACTCTGTCACTCTATGGCAAAGCCTTACTCAAGGCAAATAAAAGCCTTGGAACATCCAGAGTATAAAGCACTCTCATTTTGAAAAGGCTTTATTAAGCCAAGCAGTAATCGTACTCTAGAGCCCAGTATTTCTTATCTGTGCCAGATAATCTGAGAACATGATGGTAATTTAGCTTGTTTTAGCAAATTGAGTTTCAAGCTTATTTATCCTGTGAAGTCCCAGGAATTCCTAGGCAAAATTCCAATAAGGAAACCACCTTCTCCCTGTAAAGATCCTATTTAGTTACCAGATCAAATAATTTTCTAGTGATTTAAATAAATTGTTTAACGTCCTACTTAGACTCTCCCAAACATTGCAAAAAAATTAATATTATCGCCTTAAAAAAAACTGGTCAGTATGCCTCTGCTGAATTTGACTGCTTTTTGTACATGTTCATTTTTCCAGCTAAAATTGATCCACCCATGGTAAGTGTATCTTCTACTGACAAATCTATTTCAATCATTCTGACTGCTCCTGAGAAGTGGAAAAGAAGTCCTGAGGAAGAATCCGTATCTCTGCTTCAAGTGTATCCTGGCCTACAATACAACGTGTCTGTCCTTAACAAAAAAACAAAGAAACGGGTAAGCTTTGACAAGGCTGTAGAACTGCTCATATTAGATCTATGCTTTGTGCTTCTTGAAATGCACTTTGTCTGAAATAAGATTCATAGCCTTATAGGAATTATAAGAGNGCTTCTTGAAATGCACTTTGTCTGTAACAGCAAGGATTGAAATAAGATTCATAGCATTATAGGAATTATGAGACTGTAAGACACTTCCACAGCCACTCAGTCTACTGGCAGTACTCAAAATACATGACAAAGCACATCCTCTGTCACCACATGTGAAAACTTCATTTGCTTATGGAGGTTTACATTTCATTAGCAGGCAATAGTTCCCAGCATAAACACAGTAGATGAGGAAGAGTTCAGTGATCAGCTACGAAAACATTCATCTGTTCCCATCCTTCAGGCAAAACCTCTGTATGGCAAATCTCTGAATTTCCCGAAAAGGCGGAAATTCTACACCAAAAAGATCACCTTCTGTCAAAAGGGATGTTAAAATACCAAGATTAGCAATTAGAGGTAGACAAAAGTGTCTTAGTGTTTTGACTGGTTTTGTTTGGTTGTGTTGGGATGTTTTTGTTTGGCCTTTTTTTTACATAAAGATTCAGGACATATAGCATTTGTTTTACTTTGGACTCCAAGGTCTAAGTAAGACCTGTTATGCTAAGGCTTCTGTCTTTACCAAAAAATCCCCGTTTGAAGGATTTTGTGGATCTGTATCACTTGCTTTTCATTGGCTTATGCATCAGGACAGGGCTGGAGTGAGGCTTTAGCTCTATTGCAACATCAGCCTGAGAATGTGGGCTAGTAGTGGCACATGGTCCTGCTTCATATGAAGCATGAAATTTTTCAGTAGTGATAGAAGAATGTTTGATTGGAAGAGAAAATATTCAGAGAGGATGTAACCTTCTAAGTAACTTGAATGTTGATTGCATTTGGAAAAAAACCATGCAGTTGGCAGCTCTTGCAGTATCATTATTCTTTGCAGAGAACATGTGTGCTTGTGACCTTTCTGTAGCTGAGGAGTTAAAAGGGGGGGGGAAAAATCTTTTTTTAATGTCTTCCAGTGGTTCTTCTCCATCAGCAACCACACCTTGGTTGTGCCCTGGTTAGAACCTGAAACAGCTTATTGTGTCAGTGCACAGATACATGTCACCACACCGATTTTGGACAGCAGCTTTTCCAAAGAATATTGCATTGCTACCTTGAAAGGTATGTGCAAACTAGCAAATTACAAAAAAAGAGGTGAGTTAGAAAAAATCACGGGGATTGATTTTGTGAGTTTTTTATGCATCCACTTTGAGAGTGAAAATTAGCATGGTTTCTCCCTTCTCTTTGCATTTGTAACAATAGAAAAATCTTTGCCTTTAAAAAAACCATAGCTGGGAACTACTGACTGGAAGGTATGTCAGTACTTCTGAAGAAGAGTATCTGCATTTTTTGAGTCTTAGTGCATGGAGAATGTGGGTTTTTTTCTCCTCGAATGAGGTTTGGGAGTGGCAGAGTTGAGTCAGTCTGAAGTTAGCAACAGAAGTACCTCAGGGAGGGGTTGTAACTTCATTTTAGAATTTCATTTATGATTTAGACAATAATAAAAATTGTCTGTAGCTCAAATGTAATTTATTTATTTATTTCCTGCAAGTTCCTTGATTATCTAGCACATTTGCATTCTGTATTCAAAAAGCAATGTGGTGAATGCACACATTACTATCTGAATGCATTAAAAAGTTGTTTGTTACATTGACAACTTTTTCTTTGTTAACAGATAAAACAGAAGATCAGACTACAAGAATTGCATTTGGATATGTTCTGCCTAGCACGCTGGCTGTCGTTTTTATTTCAGTGACATGCTATTGTGTGCACAAGTATATTCATGTCCACAAACAAAAACATCCAACAAATCTGGTAAGTGTTTTCTGTTGCAGGAGGTCACTGCCAACCTTGGCACTAGCAGCAAGGTTGTGCATTTTCTGGGATTTTCGAGCAGGTTTGGGGCAAACCACAGCTAGCTCCAGATAAAAGCTCTAGTTACCACTGAGATCAAGGAAAGAAAACTACATTGAGGTTTATTAAATGCAAGAAAAACAGAGTAATGGCTCCAGTTAGCAACTGTGTCTAAAAAGATGGTCAGGTCTGAAAAGATGACCAGAGGTAAGAAGGATCAGAACACAGCTGTTGGTTTGGGAAGACTCTGGAACCTTAAGGTCTGAGGTGCACTGAGGCGCAAGCTCTGTTAGGAAGTCAGAACTCAGATAATGTCTGTAAGAGGAAGCACTGTAGAAATTCAGTTGGAAAAAAGTTATTAATTTGTTGAATTCAGAAACAGGAAGGGAAGACCATTAAACAGTACAGAAACCTCATGATGTTCTCTTGGGCTGTTGCTGAGTAATACCAGATTTTGCCACTTAATTGTGATTGAAAAGGACTAAACATGTGTACCATACAGATAATTTAATCTGAATTCCAAGAATATTTTCAAAGACTGTACTATTTTCTAACACCCAAAAATGTATGAACAAACACACTCTGTTACTTAGACAGCGCAAAACCACTTTTTGCAAAAAATGTGTTCAAATTTCTAGTGCTGCAGAGTTTGTTAATTTTTAGAAAGAAGTTATAAAGTCTATGAAATGTTACTGGTTTTCAGCTCATGAGCTGAGCAGAGTTTTCTCACGGCTATCTTTAAACAAGTTGCTCAACCATAAGCATGCAATTACAATAATGAATTGGATTAACACTTCGATGTTAATCCATTCTGCATGGCACCGTGGGATGGGAGATATACAAGGGAGCTGGTTTCAACATGCTGACCTTTCTGAAGAAATTTAGAGCAGCACAGAGGTGACAGAAGAAATCTTCACAGAGAGACTGTGGGTTCAGAATGGCTTAGAAGGAGTCGAGTGGCTGTTGCTGCAGCATATTCAGATGTGCACAGAGACACCTCCTGTACTTGACAAGGCACTGGCTTTATTACAAAACCATGGAACCACAGAGTGGTCTGGGTTGGTAAAGGCCTTCAAAGACATCTGGTTCAACTACCCTACCTTCACCTCTGGATTCAGTTAAAGTAACAAATGAATATAAACCTGGTATTTTAATGATGCTTTCCGTGTTTCCCAGCCTACAGACTATTCCACATGAGCACCCTGTGTGGTCAGGTGGAGGTGGAATAAGCAGTTCATTTTGGCCCAGCATTTCTGACCTGCAGGACCTTTTAGACTACCTGGTACATCAACTAGTGGTCTTAGTCTCCCATTCAAGCTTGAAAGCACTCAAATGCAGCTTCTGGTTGTTTTTCCTATTGCATTTCACTTTAGTGACTGTCCACACACTAATTTATTCCTGTTAGAGGTATTACTCATTTCAGAAAGATTCCTGTTTAGGAAAAGTAGATTATTTCTCACAGAGTCACAAAAGCAGCCTGTGGCAGTTTGCACAATGTAGGCTCCACACACAGCACTTCAACCTGATGTATAGCTTCCTCTCTGAAAGGAAACCTGGTATTATTTTATTCTCTGTAAGCTATACCTTAACATGTTACCTGACTTTGCTTGTGGAAACTGGTTTTGACTGCATTTTCTCTGATCTGGTTAAAAAAAAGTAGAATAGATTCAGTAACCTTTGATCCAAGGACAACTCTGATGTTTTCTCTAAAGTCGCTTGAGTTTATGCTGGTGGAAACAAAACCAGTATTTGGCAGAATTGTTCTAACCATTATTCTAACATGGGAAGGATGAGAAAGGGGATATTAGAACTGGTCATAATATAATTTTGCTTTGGATAGAATAAAAAAAGGGCAGGATGTTGACACTCATGAATATTTATATAATGAACTTTTTTCTTCTCTAAATTGAAATAACCTCCTAATAAAGTCTAGCCTAACCTAAAAATATGACAGTATAAGAAGCAGCAAGATGGTATTTTTATTATACTTCACTTAAAATATTTCTTGCTTTCCAGGTATGGCAATACACTGACAAATGCAAGGAAAGGGTTTTCATACCAAGCGAAAAAATAGTGCTTAATCTTATCACTGTTAATGCGGATGACTGTAAGGAATCCAGTCATTTATCGGAAAGGAAAAGTCCCCACTACTACACTGTTTACAATGGCACTGAAGGGAAGGATTTACCTTCTAAGGAAGTGCTGGAAACAAAACACTTGCTTGATATTTCACATAAAGATATTTTAGTGGAAAGGGACCAGACTGGAAGCTGGACATCTTATGGCCAGTCTGGAGCACAGAACACTTTGAGAAAGAAAAGTGCAGAGGTTGTGGAGTATGAACATGATGTAAGGGCTGAAGACTTTAGTACTGGTCAGAAAAAAGAAGAGAAGTTTTCTGCCCCCAGGGGACAGATCTGTGAGCTACAGATCACTTTGGAGGACTTGGTTGATACGGAAATAAGACAGCCATATTCCCCCCAACTAGAGGTGAGGGTAGCAGACCTTTGTTTGGGACAGAAAACAGAGGAACTTAATTTGAAAATGGTTGATGTAGCAGATGAATTGACATGTGAGACCCATATCAGCTTTGTGGACCTGGATACTGGAAAATCTGGGCAGACATCCCATCGCCAGCTGGAAAAAATCACACAGGGCCTCACAGATAAAGAAGGTGAACAGACCATATTAGTTGATTGGGATCCTGACAATGGAAGACTGTATATTCCTACCTTGTCCAGTGTTGAAAATCAGATGTGTAAAGGAGTATTCAAGTATGATGATCCTGACAAAGAGGGAATTTTGTTCAGACTGTATAAGAAAGAGGTATCTGGTGAATCATCAGAGGACCAAGGAATGTATCTCCTGCAGTTCAAGGAACAATGGGGACTTCATGTAGAAATGGAAGACTGACAAGAAACTTTCTTACATATTCAAAAATTCAAAATCCTGTTTACTTTGCTAAAGACACTGAGGGACTCAGGGGAGCAGACATATCTTCATGTATTGAAGTTTTTAGAACCATCACAGTTGAAAAATTTATTCATTATCTGTTATTGATAACAGTTTTCAGATGTGATATAAATTATTTTGACTTCCATCATAAACCTCTTGTGTAAAATATTATTGTTATGAAATAATATTATTTTTAAAAAATAAATTAATAAAAATATAAATATTAGAAATAAATATTTTTACAGACAATGTCTTCATATCATAATTCCTGCCAAAAAATTATCAAGCTTTGAAAACAGTTATTTTTAGCAAATAAAAAGCAACAGTATGACATTTTCCTGCACTGTTTCATGTATCTTAACACAATGCGGTCATTTCCAGGTATCACACCTGCTATTCGTAGTGGTTTGAGCTGACTTTTGTGCAAGTTAAGGCTATTGCAGTACACATTTTGTTTCTGTTTCATAAATATTCTTCTACTTAACAAAGTTCTTACTTATTTCTCTTGAAAGACTTGTCTGGGGTACGGGGTCCTTTCCATACTGTGCTATGCTGATAAGCAGCCAGAAACGATCCTTTTAGCAGGTGTGCCTACAGGCTCAGCAGACATAAGGCAGGAGAGAGCAAGCCTTAGTTGTGTTTTGAACTGGGACAAAACGCAGTGCAAAGGAATTCAGTGAAGCACTTATAATCTCACTGCACAAACCGTGTCTCACGCAGCCGTAGACACACGCAGCATCTGCGTGAATCGTGTCCTGCAGGTGCCTGTTCTGCTCCGATGACTTGGGTGGCAGCACAGCAGCACTAGCCTAGACAGAGAGGTCTGCACCATTGCTTCTTCACACGCATCACACTTGCTGTTTCAGGCCAAGAAAGTGTACCTATGGGCTTTCTTTAATTACCTGATGACTTGACCAGCACTTCTGATGCAAGTTCTCTTTTTCTTCATGTCATGTAATATTTATTTAGGATAGTAAAACTACAGGATATTCTAGAGATTACCTACTAGGGCAGATGACCCTTTCTTTCCAAAGGCTGTCACTTTTTCATTTTTTTTTTTTTTTTTGTACACCATAAAACCTCACAGTAAGGATTTGTTTGGGTTTGAAGAGGATAAGCAAAAAAGGAGAAAAAAATTTGCTATTCTGTGTAAAATTTGTACCCTCTAAACTAGGTACGTGGTTAGGTGTATTTTAAAAGACCTTCACCTGTATATTTTCTCTCAGATAATGTTTTTGTTGCATGACCTTGGCATTTTACTTTTCAGTAGCAATTAAGTCGTATAGTAATTACTTTCTCCTGTACTTGAAAAGGCATTGCCTTCCTAGTTAGCATTACTAGCGATTAAGGGACAAGATACTGAGATTCTTGCAGTTGTTTTCTTAGAAATAGTAGTTAGTTTTTGGACCAAAATATGTGTGATAGAAGTTTGCAGGACTTTTGGCATTGCTTCCGTTTAATCAGAATTTGCATTGAATTCAGAACTGATACTAGATTATGCAAACAGTCCTTCTTCATTTTTATAGGACACACTTTCAAAGTGTTAGGATGACCACAGCAATAAAACCCAAAAACCAAGCAACAAAAAAAGCCAACCCATCTGGTGGAAAATATGTTAATGAAGCTAAGAACTTTCTTTTATATGGAAAAGAATTTTTGGGGTTAGCTGGTTAAGTTCTGGAATTGATGAGGTAGAAAAATTAGTGCCAATTTCCATCAGTAAACTGTTGAAGGCTTTTTTAATATCCTCAGAATTACTTATTGTTTTCCTTAAAATCTTCTATTGTAAGCAAATGAAACTGATCAGATATGGTACCTTCAGTAAACCCAATCGTCAGCAAGGAGCAAAATACTTTCATGTAAAATTGTAACTCTACATACAAGATTTCAGACAAGAGGTAACTATTAAGTGCAGGGAAGAGCCAAACACCAAGACATGTTCCTAGTCTTTTTATAGCACTTTATTAAACGGTGGTTAGTCACATTTAATAGACTTAATTAAGACAAAAGCAAGGTCATATATCTAGAAGCATATATCTAGACTACAGATTGTACTCAAACATAAGGTTACATGTAGCCATGAGATCAGTGATTTTGAAAATTATGTAGGAGATGAATAGAAAAAAGTAGCAGTTTGTTGAGGACAAAAGGATGTGTATTTCTTGATTGTTATGGCAGTTAGAACTTTACATGTGTTTACAGGGCTTATGTGACTACTACTGGAAAAATCTTCATCCAGATTACAACATAACACAGATCGTGAAGATAAAAGGCAAATGTTGCTATAAAAGGGTCAAGCGATGCTCTTCAGAGCATTTTGAAAACCAAGAAACCTGGTTATCAAAGTGAGATCTAATGGTGATGAAACTGATAGCTAGGTGTGGGTACACACAGTTTTGGAAAAGCAACTATATTTCTAAGTGTGGTTTTTCTGCTTACTACCTAAATAGAGTGACAGGGTTGTTGAAGGAGAGACTGAAACAGGCATCTGAGTGCAAGATACCTGTGGTCTGACTTAGAGCAGACCTGGAAAAGCTACTGCAATATGAGAATGACCAGATGGAAAAGTCCAAATACATCAGGGGGAAAATGCAGTATGAGACACGTGCCTGGTGCAATAAGGGTTGCAGCCAAAGTGCCCACCCAGTGGGGCATGAGGTTAGATAGGTGAGGAATACATGGTGACTTCCTAATACATGATGCAGGATAGGATAACCTGTAACATGAAACATAGGGAAGTGATCAAGAGATCTCCAAAGATGGGCTCTGGAAAGAGCAGCTAACACTATTAATCAGATAGTACAGTTCTTCCTATGGATAGTAGGACACATAGAGCAAGAGCCCTGAGAAGCATTCTCAGGGTCTAGAAATTGCACAGTATCATTAACATTATTATACAACATTATTTACAAATGCACAGAAACATGCTCAATTTCTGCTGATTTCAAATTAAATTCCAAGTTATGCTTTAGCTCTTCCATAAAATGGAATGAATTCCTGAATGTGGGACTGACAAAATCTATCAAAGGATATCAAAACAAGAATAGGTGATGACTTCTATATGGTCTAACCTGCAAATACCGATTTAACTAGACAAAATTATTGGAATGTGAAGCAAATGAAACTTAGAACAGCAGGATGGTTTGAACATTTTAAAATGTGGTCAATTGATTATTTACAAAGGGTTGTGAAAATTCACTAATGCCTGTGGGTCTTTCAAACAATGCTAACAGATGGGTGACATTTCTTGCCTGGAATATGCTAAATCATATAATTGTTCATACATTAAAGTCTTAAAAATTGACTAATCCTTTTTTTCCCCTTTAACAAAAGATGTTGGCTCATCTATACTGGGGAGTTAAAAAACAATTATTCCAAGCACCATATTTTTGAATGGTTGCAGCTTCTATATCTGATGTGCTT
This sequence comes from Pachyramphus minor, assembly GCA_013397135.1. NCBI lineage: Eukaryota > Metazoa > Chordata > Aves > Passeriformes > Tyrannidae > Pachyramphus > Pachyramphus minor. Next base: position 634,729 of record VYXB01008214.1, on the reverse strand, counting down.
TCCCAGTTTTACAGACAGGGAAACTGACACATGGAAAAGCTAAAGTCAAGAGAAAACATCATATAGTAAGTGTAGGGTGCAGGGCAGGAGAGGACAAAACACATATTCCCTCTTCCCCAATGTATTAACTGCTAAGGTCACAGTTCCCCTCAGCAGTATGTCACCATAGTACTGGTTACTCCAGGTTGTTAGCTGTTTAAGGTTATACACACACACAGTTTGGCTTGAAGCCAACTTTTTCATTTCATAAAAGTGAAAATTCAACATGTGAACCAGCTGCAGAGTCCAGACCAACAAGAAGAGCAGAAGTCCGGCAAACCCAACCCCCAGGACAAAGTCCGCCAAAAAGATCTAAGTAAACCACTCTCTAGGGGAGAAAAGATAACGAGCCATGCCATGCAGCCATCTTAAGGTTAATTTCTGCTGTGCTGAGTGAGGTGAGATCTGCCCCCATGCACAGCCTCATTAAGTTCCACAGCCTCATTAATATTGACATTAATGTTGTTTTGATGGATGTGGTTTGTTTGCTAGTTTATTTTGTAACACTTCCTTCTTCCAAGATTGACATTAGACCAGTGGAGTAGATAGTCTGGAAAGAGCGGATAGTCTTTAGAATTAAAAAAAAAAAAAAAGAGAGAGAGAGAGAAACATCTGTCTGAGTGGTTTAAATACAGTCGATCTTGTCGGAGCACAGGGTGAGAATCAAACACACTGCTCCTGTTTTATACAGCGAATGGAATCAACCCAAACAGCAAAGAAAAATCCCACTACATGTTGGTGGGACTATTTCTACACTTCTCCTTTGCTCTTGTTCTCAGATGAGGCATGAGCTGAGGGAAGTGGTTCTGCTCTTGCAAATTTATTTCCTGGGCTGAGATGGGGCCCTGTCCACCAATGTTCAGGTTTCTCAGTCTTCCCCTTCCCTACTTGTGCCACCTTCCGGGCTTTTGGCCTTTTGAGCTCTGGATAGTTATTTCACACTTAGCCCAGTGCTCCTCCTGAATGAGCTCTGCTCTGCAAACTCTCAAAGATAAAAATTCTTTCACTAATACTCTGTTGGAAAATGGGTTTATATGTTTCTGAGTCGGCTGAATTATTCTCTGTGCAAAATAAACAGTTGTTGGAATATGTATGTACATCTATTTCTCACCCTGTCTCTGGTAAAATTATATTCCTCAGATTACCCCTTGCTCCTTGTAATGCAAGGACCATCACATCTATGAAGAGATCGTAGGGATTCAGCTCATGTAACATAATTTAGAGACTTGTTTACTCTTCTCCCACTGGACTTAAAAACACAGTATGCTCCATTTGTCTCCTTCTAAACTGACTTACACAAACATCTCAAAATAATTCTCCCAGATTGAATGTGCTTATGTTTTCCTATGTGGTCACAAAAACATTTTACTCTTTAAACAGTTATAACATGTTATATGCATTCTAACAGAAAACAGATGTATTTAATGTTTACAATTAGATAGGTTTTAAAGATAAATCCTAAAAACTCATGTTGCGGACTTTTCCCTGGCATGCAAGATTGATCTTCCATAGCTCACTGACTGATGGAAACAAATGTCTATTATTTACCAAGAATATGTATTATATCCTTATATGAGGATTTTAGAAACCTTCACATAACCTTCATAGTCAATCAAAAATTTTAAAACCCTCTATATTTTTCAGTGGGCAAATACAGTGGGTAGCAGTCTGATCTGCTGTTCCATGCAGATGTTCTCTTTTCATCATACACCCAGTCTCCCTGGGGTTCACATTTTTAATCTGTAGCCAAAAAGCTGTCTGATGGTAAGGCAGCAGTTTTCAGTCAGAAAAGGATAGTCAGCAGTTTTCCACGGATAGCCAGCAAATTTAATGATAGACAGTGCAGTTGGTTGCAGTAAAGACAGCGTGCATTGCCAAAGAGCAAAGGAAAACGGTGAAAGCTGTTTAAGGGTTGTCTTCTGTTCTACTGAATCAGGAGATTAATCATGCTAGAGAAGAGCGGAGAAACCCTGTGCCTGCCCCAGGGCGATGACAGGAGTTTTCTACCCTCTTGTTTTTGGCAGGAATTTGTTACCAAGTGCCTACATCCCAGCACTGACCTACTAGGACTCTCAGCATGCAGAATGACAACATTTGCCAAAGGCTCCAAATTAATTCTAGCTACAATTTTAGCCTCTGCCTGAAGCTGGCACTCAAACTACTTCTGTATTACAAGCAAAGATCCTTCTAGGGAACAATAGGGGTAGTGAGAGGAAATCTGACTTCTGCCCCTTTCTCTCAGTCTCCTGTTTGCTAAGGGATTTTGTTGCATCTGCTTAGAAAGGGCCTGAAGCAATATCACCTGCAGCAATATCACCTGCTCTGCTGAGCCTCTGGAACCAGCAGTGAACTAGTCTGGGTGTTCCTCTTCTACTAAGAAAGCAAAGGTTTGTCAGCAAACTGATCCCAAGGCTTTTAATATATGAATGTGAGCATGAACCTAAAAAAACCTCCAAACCATTTACTGCATTCATCTCTTGATGGCTAGTTTGCAATACCTTTGGTGTACTTCACACCACTAGTTAAGCATTGATTTATTTCCATTTTTATCTTGCCTGTATTTGCAACATCCATAATTTCTCATTGCCATCACAAATACTTAATCATGATCTTTATCTTTTGGGATAGTTGTACTTCTAGATCATCAAAAACACAGGTGTCAGAACTACCCAGCCTCACAGTCTTTATCTAAACAGTCCCAGGTCTCTGTAAACACATTCCAGTCCAACACACTGAGGTGCGGCAGGACTATCACCTTTTACCCAATTAGTGAACACAATTAAACTGTCTGGCACAGAGAAAAGACTCTTACTTCCATTATGCCAACTAACAAATTTCTTATAAACAGGTCTCTCAGGAGGGACCAGTTCTACCCCATTTACACTCACAAGGTCAATCTTATCATGCTTCTCAATACCTTTCTCTTTCAAATTTCAGAGTATGCTTATGGAACAGAAAATACTCCTGTTTTCCAAGATTGCATCAATACCATTGTCACATTAAAAGGGCCAGAAAAGAAGAATTTTCTCTCCAACCTGTATTAATTTATTTATTTTTGTGTATCAAAAGAGGAGATCAAAGACTTTTAATGTCCAAAACAGTATGTTAGTGTCTCACCTAATGACACCCTTTGCTTAACAGATTAGCTGAAGCAGACAGGACATTTGATACCTTTTATATAAGGACTGCACTTAATAGTGGTAGGAAAGCTCCTCAGCAGGTTTCTCCTATAAGTTATTTTGCCACTGACAAAACTGTCAACACCTAAAAACGGACTCACTCTAGCAGTTCACAAAATAACATGTTTATAAATACAAACTTGTGACAACTTACAGGGTTTGTGTCGGCGGTGATAATGTTCAACTGCAAAAATTATACTGAAGCAACAACAATAAGACCGGGCATAAGCACAAGCTCTAAGGCAGAGCAACTTACAAAGAGTATTAATACTGCAAAACCTAAGCAAAAACCCTAAAGCAAAACCACTTACAAAGCACATGCTCTAAAGCAACTTAATACAACTTACTAACTTAAAGCAAAAACTTAAGCACATACCATAAAGCAAAAGCAACTTACAAATAAGTAAGACAACTTACAAAGAATAACTAACCATTTTAAAGTACTATGGAGCAGAAGTAAAATTAGTATATATGTATAAAACAATTGCTCACCCCAAGGTGTCCCAAGGTGGAGGGAGAAAAGGTAGCCAGTTACCTCCGCAGAGTTGATGGAATTTTTCCCCAATTTTTGCTTATGTCCAATCTCTTGCTATACCTTTTCCTTTGGTGGTTTGAGTGGCTATAGTCAAGAAACTAATTTTGGGGTGATTGACAGATGAAATAGGCCCAAGGGTCCACTTCCTGAGTTTCCGGCAACCATGATGTTCACAAAAAAAGGCCGTGTTATCTCCATAATGCTCCTTTCTCTAATCCTCTTATCAGTTTCTGGGAATGTCTCCTGAGGTGCTGGAGTTTTCCAGGAAAACATCAGCAGGTTTTTTTTCTCCTTTTGTGTAGCTTTTCCATCACCTTACAACCATTAATAGAAATAAATTGACCCCAGATTAAGTGACATTGAGTAGCCAAGCCACAACCTTCTTCTACAGCAGAATGCTGTGCAACATTAAATTGCAGCTGGCTTGAGGTCTCAGTACTACGTGCTCTATTTTTCCCATTCCTCTGGCAGTGAGTGGTACATTATTAGAGCAGTAGATGTTTTATCCTGTTGCTTGTGCTCTGTTCTGTTTCCTCAAGTCCTTTCAGGTTAACACCAGTCTTCATTCCCTAGTTAGCGACAAAGGAAATCTCAGTACAATCTTGATATTTCAATGCTACTTTCAGATCCAGTGTGCAACCTGGCCACCTGAGCATGCACGAAATTTAAGAGAAGCCATTGCCAAATTGCCTGCTTCCTTCTCAACACTACATGGAAAGTGAGAGAGAAAGAAATCCATGGCTTCTCCCAGGCCTGGGGAATCTCAAAATCCTGTGATTGCATTGAGCGCTGGACACTCCTAACAAGGACTGGAGAATTTGGAATAGAAACTACACCTTCTCCCATGAAAGGGAATTCAGTCCTACATTTGATGCAATGAAGACAAAAAATGGGAACTGAAGATTTTGTTCTGAATGCTTGGAGCACTCTCTAACAACAGATAATTTCCTCATATTTTTGTGGCATTCAGCAATGCAGAATTTCCCATTACTGGGTTTCTTCTCAGTAACTATGATTGTTTTGAAGTCCAACCCGTGAAAGAAAAAGCATCGCCCCCTATCATCTGCAGTTTGTGCAGTGATCATGTTACTACTGGCTTCTTAAAAATCAGTGTTTTAACTGCCTAACATGCATCTTCAAGGCTCATGGCTGATCCAATGTCAAATATTCCAGTAAACAGCAATAATCAAAATCCATTAAGTCAATGGGCCAGTTGTGGCTTGTTTTCCTTAGCTTTTTACTGTTCTGTTTTTCATTAGTAAGAAGGCAGATCTGTTCCTCATAACTTTGTTAACATTTATCTGAAAGCTATCTGCTACACTGAGGCCATCAGAGTTCCCAGGAAATACATATAAAGACCAAATCAAGCGGCCTCATTGAGACTAGGTTTGTAAATTTGCTTATCTCCTAACTTCTGATCACCATAACACAGGGCAGATGGCTAAGATTACTTTCAGTCTGATTTGATTACTACTTGTTTTTGTCTCTTCTGCAAGAGAGCACATGAGACTCCACACTGAGTTAGCTAGACAGAACCTTGTCCTAACAGTCTCACCAGGATAATCTCATTACTCCATGATCCAGTGCCCTCTCCAGCACTCCTAGTAACAAAAAAACATAGAAGCCACAGTTGAAATTCAGTTAAACTGAGCATCTGAACTAGGTACTCTAAATTTTACCTATTAAAAATAAAAATCTCATGGCAACAAGCACAGTAGAAAGAGCAACATGTAGCTTCAGTTAGGGATGGAAAACTCTTAGCGGTTCAGATTCAGGACAGTGACTTTAATCCTTTAATCCTCAGGTTTGCAACACACTTCCCTAGGAGTTCAGGCAAATCAATTTTTTTCTTCATATATTTCATTTCCACTTCTATTACTCCATATTTACTGTTTAGAAAGCTCTCCAAATCTCTCTCAGCTTTGGTTTGCCTGGTGCAATACGTGCAGGGACTCAGTTTCTGCCTAAGGCAGTTATCATTCAGCCGGAGCAGAACTGAAGGAAGCAGGAGCTTTTTAGCTGGCAAGACACATTGGAACTTCTTATAACTAGCACCACGAGTCGCTACAGGGGAAATCCATTGATTCATTCTCTAAACCATGAAAGCTCATTGGCAAAAATGTGTCACACTTGTGTGGGGAGGACAGGACAGCACCTGAAACCCTGTCAGCAAGTCCGTAAGCTTCCCATCCCCAAGATGAGAAGTCCCTACCTTTCCAAAGCTCTTGATTTCTCAGAGGGAGGGTTTGCTGTCCAGGCCCTTTGTACATTAAAGAAACCAAGGATGTTCAAGTCTTTTCACATGGTGGGAAGCCTACCCAGGAAAGTTGCTCATTGAATATAAAAATCTTCACAAACAGACTAGGAAGTTAAAATCACAAACGGATAGACTAAAACCACTGCTACTTTTTAACATTTTAAAGCTGTTGCCAGCAATGCAAGAGGAAGTAGAGAGCCAGACGCTCATCAGTCACAGTGTTTCAAGGAGAGCAGATGACTGAGAATTTGGTTCCTCTGCCTTAGGCTGAACCCCATCGTCCATCTCCTTTTCTCTTAGCTACTCCATTTCTGTGTTATTTGTCCAGGTTGAATGAGTTTCAGAACGCAGTTCAAACACATCTCATTTTCTCTGCATCTTTTCAGTAATAGAAAAAGGACTAAAATGGCAGAGTAGCAGATTCAACATGAACCCTGTGGTCTGTAATAAGCACATCTACAGAGGCAAAAACTTGCAGTGGGTGAAATCCACATGCTATTTTGATATCTAAAGATATAAACCAAGTGGATGTCTCCCAGATGATGATGATGATGAATGTTAGAATGCTAAACCAGACAGGCTGTTTCAAAGGAGCATGACTGTTATACTGAGGTTACTGCATAAACCTGGAGCAGTCTTGGCTCTGTAACTAACCACAGATGAGCATGCACACTGCTCAGAATCACTTTCATCCATAATGAAAGCTAAATAATTTTAGCTGGTTCATCCACCTGGGTAGTTTCATCTATGAGGTGTCCAATGTTCCCAGGAATTTTCCTCTACAGGAAACATTTCATTATCAAACTGAGGGGGAACTTCAGAAACAGTCACCCAGCCATTCATCCACAGGTTTATCCATCTGCAAGCAGGCGAGCAGAAACTTGAGTCTGAAGACACACATTTGTATTAAGAGGGGAGAGTCATCATTTGGCGGGTGTAGGGAAAGAGGTGTATGAGCACTTGCTGGTTCAACTGCAGCATTGAGACAGAGGCCTGTGGTCATGCAGAATAGGGACAGCCTTGAATCTCAGGGGAAGTGGTGGTAAAGGAAAGATTCGTTTCTCAGCCACTCCTCCTGAAAGAAGGGCTTTGCTGCACAGAAGTTTTTTTAGTTTTCCCTATTCTGCTAGTGAGTGTGGTAGAGACTCAGCCAGAAACCTGCCCATGGTGTAAAAGCAAATCATGTCACTCAGGAGTTCTTGAAGAGGTCTTTCTATGAGGAAATCTGCTAAGGGCAACACAGCACACAGAGAGGGGCAGGTCAAGGGTTCCATAAAGTTTCAGGACTCAGTTACTGCCATATTAGCAGTTTTGTAGGAAAGCTTGAAAACCTTAGAAGAACAAACAACTACTGTATATGTGGACTCAAACACCTCCAAGACCTGGCATACATGACCACGAGAACTGCTTGCAAACCTTTCCCCCTCTTCTTTTCGGTCTCTAGGTGAGAATCTGCCTCCAGGCCTGTTAGTACCTTCCCCATCACCATATTCAAGGGAAGTTTTAAAACCAGTTCGATCAGCAGCTGGACTTACTTACCTGTCCAAACCCACATGCAAATAACCTGTCCAGGGGCTCCACACCCCTGCAAGCCATGCTGCTAGTAAACTTTTAGATGGGGTGACAGCTTTTGCCATTGCAGTACTTTGTGTGTGCCACCAAGGAGCAGGTTAGGGCACTGAGCCCAGTCAAGCTCCTGAAGCCTGTCTGTCCTCTTCACACCTCTGCCATGATGCACAGAAAGCCCTTTTGGGGACTTCTGCAGTGCTTGCTTGCCTAGATCCTACAGGTGAGTGGGAAACGATGGGGATTTTACGCCTCTCTCTGAACTTCGCACCGATCCAGTTTCCTTATTCCTTTACTTTTCTACGACAGGCTGGGCGTCCCCTGGTGGTCATGGGGGGCTCAGCAGTCATGGCATAAGAGAAATACGTTGTTTCCTTCACCCCCGCCTTCAGTTTGTCAATTAAAAGTTCTTTAATACAGCATCATCCAGCTCTGCTGAGCATCCTTTCAGTGAAATAAAGTATACTCTCCTTGTCGTGGTTTCAGCTGGTTTAGAGCTAATTTTCATCCCAGGAGGTGGTACAGTGCTGTGTTTTCAATTTATTATGAGAGTGCTGATAACACACTGGTGTTGCTGAGTAGCGCTTCCTCTAAGTCAAGGACTGCTCACTTTCCCATGGTCTGCCACTGAGGAAACACACAAGAAGCTGGTGGCGGGGGGGTGGGGGTTGGAGCATGGCCAGGACAGCTGACCCAAGCTGGCCAAAAGGATATTCCATACCAAGGAACATCATGCCCAGTATGAAAAATGGGGGATTTGGCTGAGAGGGGCCAACTTCTCCTTGGGGATGGGCTAGTCAATGGCTAGTGGGTGGTGAGCATCACTTACGTTTCTTCCGGCTTATCTCTCTCTGTCTTAATTTTATTACTATTATTATAATCATCACCATCATCATAATTATATATTTTTAAATTTGTTTGAATTATCGAACTGTCTTAACCCACAAATTTCACTTTTTTCCCCCCATTCTCATGCCCATCCCACCGAGGGGGCAGGGGGAGTGAATGAGCAGCTGTGTGGGACTTAGTTGCTGTTAGTCCCCTGGTACTGGGGTTAGACCACAATATGCCTGTTGTCAGGTATTCTAATTGCATGAGCGTGTCTACATCCCAAATAGCCTTAGAGAGGGTATTTTTCTCTTTACTCTTCTCACAGAGAGCATTCTGTGACAAATGTCCTCACATCAGCAGGATTTTGGAAGGGGAAGTAGATTAAATGTGACTTTCTAAAGCCACCATCTCTGCCCTAAATCACTACACAGTAATGAGCAACCTGCTGGCTGAAGAACACATGGAAAGGCAGCTCCCATAAATGAACATAATTTAGCTCTTTTATCTGTCTATCTAGAAGCTCCCCATCAGGATCTTCTCTGAGGGTTGTCCTGGCTTCCTTTTTTCAGATAGCAGAGTTGTAGTCTGATATTTTTTTAGTAATTCTACATGCAGTTGATGCTCATCATTTTCTCATTATTTCTGAAAATTTGTATTTCTCAATTTCCTAAGAAGCAGTGAGAGAAAAGCAAAATCCAAGAAAGATCTTAAGTGCAGGAACCCCCTGTGGAGGCGCACCCCACCCCACCCCCACATCCATCCCTGCTAAAACACTAATTCACAACACGNGAGAAAAGCAAAATCCAAGAAAGACCTTAAGTGCAGGAACCCACTGTGGAGGCACACCCATCCCTTCTAAAACACTAATTCACAACACCTGCCCCAGAGTGGGACTCCAGATTGTGATTCGGTGCCTAAATTTGTTACTTAAGGAATAGGGGTGCCAAAGCCATCAGCGTTCAACACAGAGAACCCATTTTAAGTCACTAAGCCAAGTCACAAAACAGGAATGTGCATGGGGAAATCTCATGTGTTTCTGGGATGTCAGCACCTTGTGCTTAGTGAGAAGACAAGAAGCTCCTACACTCAACATCCTGAACCCTGAAATAATACCTTCTGAAAATAGGTATTCAAGGCAAGAAGGGCTCAGTCTTCCCTTAAGTGGGATCACTAGGTGGTAATGGTATCACCAGTATATTTAAAAGGTTGAATCATTCACTCAGAATTTGGGTCACAGAACTTAACCTCTTCCTCTGCCCAAGGAGGGATCCAAATCCATACCAATCTGAATACTCTACACACTGGGAATTTTTAAAGCTATATAGCAATTCAAGAAGGAAGACTTTCCACCTCTCTTGAAGAACACAAGAGGAAGCAACTGTGCCATTTCTTGTTAGCAACGGTAAGTCATCTGTTCTTGTCTCTGCTCTCAGTACTAGCTATTTATTTTATTCATAAATGTAAATGCTACCTACAGTGGAAAAAATGGCAACTCTTCTGGATGTCCTGTAGGAGAGCACAGCAGCCAGCAACTAAGGTGTGGGAAGACCAGACTTGTCAGTGTTTATAAGACATTCTCAGCACAGAAAAATTGATAGAGGCCTTACGGAGATTTAGAGAAAAAAAAATTGATTTCTGGATGCAAGCCAGACTGAGGAAAAAATTGAAATATATCTCCTGTCAAGACTCAGATTTTGCCAAATCTGAACCTATCCAACTTTTCAATAGATTTTCCACCTATTCAATACCCTAGTTCCACACACCTCATACCTCCAGACATTGAAGTATTGTTTTCAACAGAGTATTATTTTTTTCTCTCAAGGAAGGAATAGGAATCATAGAAGACAGAGAATTTCCACAGCAGAAGTTGTATCAGGGAAGAGCAGAATTCCTAACAGTCATTAAAAAAAACCCCAAAAACAGAAAACAACCATATTATTACAGTTTAGGAAAGTAGAAGGACTTGAATAACCAGCCATAAACTCAGGGATAATCCAAGGATGGTAGCAAACCTTTGCTTCAGCTGTTACCTGTGAAGCTGATGTAGAAGATGACAAGCAGCAGGGCACAGCCAGAATGTCTCAGGGAGATGGATATGCTAAACTGTAAATTACTATCTATGATTTGGAAACAGAGCATGTAACCACAGCGAGAGAAAAAAATAGGCTAAGAGATGTGAACAAAGTTTCGCTATCAGAGTGTTAAAGCTCTGGAAAGGCCTTTCAATAGCAGCAAAGGGACCATAAGAGCTTCATAAATTAGAGAAAGGAATTTATGATTGGACCAAAATGGCCCTAGATATCCTTAGCAGTTACTGGTTCATCTTTATAAACCAGAGAACAGAGACTCGACAAGGTCCTTAAGAGGCTCATCCAATGACCCTTCTGTTGGATCAAAACCACTGTTAGAATAGAATAAAATTTCAGCCAGATCGAATAACAATGCAGACAAAGCCAAATTTTGCTTCTAGTTCTTCAGCTTTCGCATTACATATGGGTGAAGTTCCCAGTTTTGATTGTGGCCTATAATTAATATGTTACAAGCAAATTCTGGGCCATCTCTTTATTTCCCGTATGGACACAAGGAGACACGAATCCTCAAAATGAGTGGGAACATTTTGTTACCACCATACTCAAAAATGGATGCTGACAGCAATCCTGCATTGCTGCCAATCTTAAAATGAGGAGACCGCAGTACCAGACCATGAGACTGCAAAGCCAGAGAAGCAGTAAAGTCTCATATGCAGTGATGAGAAGGATGCCTATCCTGCAAGAAGTGCTTCCCCCTTCTGCTGGAGCAATGCCACAAAAGTGCATTCGAAACAGAGTTCACTTTGCACTAGCACTTGGGCATGTAGCCACAGTTGGCTTCTGTGCTGGTGCATCATAAAAAGCATGGTGCTTGCATCTTCTTCCTTGCAGAACTGCCAGAAAATGAAGGTTCTGTTCCTGGAAGGGAAAGTGCTGCTGCCCAGACTCCCTGGAACACTTTCAGATCACTGCAAACAACCTGATCCTACTAAATTTTCAGAAGGTATGAACCGTAAGTAGAATGACCATGTGGACCTGGTAGCAATTCTGCAGAGATAATAATACCAGAAATTCATATTTTGCTTTGAGTTTACTTACTTTTGAAAATTATTTAAATAAAAGCAAACCCTTTTACAGACAAATCAAAATACTCATGAGATCTATCAAGACTTCTCAATTAATTTTCTCTTTGAAGATAAATAAGGTGCTTTTATGTTCATACTCAGTCTTCTGCTATGTAACTTCAGCCCATTGGAGACACTGACAGTCTCTGAAAAACAACCAAAGGGGTAGGAAGCCAACTTTAATCATGTGTAGCTAATACACTGTGCAACACTAGGGAGAATAATTCTACATGGGAAGTCAAAAGTACTGTATTCCTTACAATTATCCACCTTCAAAGGAAATAAAGGCTTCGGTGGCATAAAAAAATAAGAGTCATGCTGTGGTTATGCCATATTTGCTGCATCCTGCATGAATTAGTTTCATTCAAGTATGAACTGTGTTGGTGGCTTTCTAATTTACATTATGTCTCTGAAAGGTTTTCTATGGCACCATTTGAGAAGAACTTGGGGTTTTAGAGCCAAATAGAATATTGTTCTCTCTTTCATGGAGATCATCCAGATCCAGTCAATGACTCAGATTTTAATAGCCCTTTTAAAATTTCATTTTATTTTTAGAGTGCAGGAGTTTTTTTGGATTTGTTGGAACCTATTCTTTTGCAGAGACACATTGCTTGAGAAATCACAAGTGGCTTCACATAAACACTCAGGAAGGATCTGAGACTAGGAAAGCTGTGGAGACTGTAGGAAAATCTCAGGTTGGAGCACAGCACTGTAATGCACTGCAATGGATTACCACGCATCATATTAAGTGGAAGAGCTACTTGCTGTTCAACATAGTACAAGCTTTTGCCATGCTTGTGACTTTGGAAAGAGATGGGGGGAGCTGGGACCTGCATTTCCTGCACAACTTGGCAGTGACAGCACAATGCAAAGAGAAGAAATTGCTATGCTCAGCCATGACAGAGAAATGCTTCTGCTTTCCTGGCCATAGGACAATTATCTGCTGTCTCTCACAAAATGCAAGCCCTTCTTTATGGGCTCCAGCTCCAAACCTCAAATTCCCATCCTTCTAGCTCTAAAGACAGGGAAATAGAAGCCTGAAGCCTGACCTCACTGAGGGCTTTTTCCTATCTCACTGACAGCCCCAGACTAAAGACCACAGAGGGAGTCTCTGAAGAAGACAAACTTGGTTTATTTGTTGCAATTTTCTGACAGTCACTATCCCATCATTCTCCGCCTATATGGAGAGTCTTGTCCATTTTCACCTGCTTCTGGAGACTACATTGTTCCCTGCAATAGAAACAGTTGTCTGTGACAAGGGCAGTAAGTATATACTGTCACAGGTGTCTGGATAGCTACTTCCATAGGTGCTATAGCATGCTCTCTGGTACCAGGAATAGATAGCCTAGTTTAAAGAAACAAAAACAACAAAAACAAACAAAAAACCAAACAAAAACCAACACAAAACCAACCAAAAAACAACAAACAAACGACCAAGAAAAGACAAAATAAAATACTATAGGGGCACAGAAAGCTGCCTTGTCAGGGCTTTTGGGGCCAGGCATGTGAGTTGGGCAGCTCAAGAGCAGTGCAGTTCTGCTCACATGATGCTACACCCACATAAATCAGTCCAAGTAATCCTATGCTGTCACACAGAGCTACCTCAGGTGTCTCTGCACCTGAGGCAATCTGTACCTTAGATAATCTTCCTAAGAATAATCAGGAGGTATAGAGAGAAACTCATACACTAATCCCCAAAGCAGACCAACCCAGGAGTGTCACAACCAACTTAACAGAGGAGGAACAAGAACTTCAAAACCCTGCAGAAGACCTTGGGCAAGGCAGTGCCTGGTGGAGTCCTGTGTCCTCGAGGAGGGATGCAGGACTGCAGGTGGCTCGGGGCAGCAATGGGTGCCAAAGCTTGGGATTTGGAGACTCAGGCTGCCAACCAGGACCTGCTAACATAGGAAATGTTAATCAAGGCAGTACATCTGAAGATGCTATTGGCAAGATAATTTCAGTTCTTTGTTCACTTTCTGCCCATGGTAATTTGGCTAAAACCTGAAATTTGCCATTTTTTGCTAGTTTTTGCATAGCTAATGAGGACTAACCCAAGTCCTCTACATCTCTTTCTTTGTTTAGTTACCACAGAAATATTATCTTCAAAATGTTACTAAAGAGCCTCCTAAACACAAGAGATTCACAGTACAGAAGTACTTACTAGTGAATGAACACTTACCAGTGAAATGGATTAAATATTTTTCATCACAGTATGAAATTCTCCAGGATTTTTTTCGAATAACCACTGATTATTAGTGATTATTATTTGGTCCCATTGGAGTCATCTGTGATACTCCCATCAACTAAACAAGAAGCATCTAAGAAAAACTGTTTACCACTCACACTCCCTTATCTTCTAAAGTAAATGATGTTCATACATACCTAAGTCTATGTGATCAGTAAAGTCACAATCCTAAGACTTTCTCTGAAGTAAGAAAGTATGTTGAAAAAAAACCCTGCATGTTACCCTAACTTACTTGGTTTACAGTAAGAGACTGACTTTTTTTTCTTCTACCAAAGAGTAAAAAGAGCTATCAGAAGCAGCAGCAACATTTTCCATCTGCAATACATATGCTCAGCTCATTGCTATAGAACGCTAGACAGTATGAACCCAAGTGACATCTTGGCTGAGCCTTTCACTGCAAACAATACACCCTGGGCTAAGAGGACTTTTCTGTACAGAGAAAAAGAGCATACAACAGCTGCTCCGCTGGAGGACTCACTGCATCTTCTTTATCTCACTTCTACACCTGTGAGCTCTCTTCATTGCTTCATCTTCCTCTTTTCAGATACAAGCTATTGTGAATTGTTAAGGAATATTGCATAATATATTTTATTAACAAGAATTTACCCACAGATGGAAGCTGTTATTAGATGAGGCAATACTATCTACCTGCTCTGACAGGTTTGTGAACTGTGAGCAATTTTATTATGCATTTGATGCAGTTTTATCTTCCAGTAGCACATACAACAACAGAGTATCACTCAACATTGTATTTTTATTTGTGCTCTTGCACAAACAGAGCCTAATGCAATAGGGACCTCATTTTGTCTGTGTCCTCCAGACACTTCTGGGTGGAAATACTAAATATTATCAATCCACAATATTCCTGAATCCTTCCACTGAATAAAGTTGGTATAATGCACTTGGTGTTGTGTCTATTCCTTTACAAAGTTAAATCTTTGCATATTTACTGTGAAAGTACTAGAAAAAAAACACATATGCCCAAGGAGAAACACAAACACACACACATATATCCAGGTGTTTACAGAAGTATTCAGTATAACTGCTGCCTGTCTCTGAAGTCCTGCACCAAAGGAGCACGTTGGCATGGTCTCTGGTGGGCTGCAGCAGTTAGCAATTTACCATGATGACTGATTATCTCAGTTCTCTCCAAGGCAAAGAACACACTAGTAGAGCTCTGAGCTGGCTGGCACAGCCTGAGACCAAGCCACAGGTGCAACACGTCACTGCCCCCATCCTCCTTTTTGTAACCCTGTTGGCTACACATAGCTCAGGAAAGTCTGCATCTCAACTACTCAGGGTAGGTACATACCTTTAGCTTCTGGGAGGGGCTGGTCACCTTAATATAGGGGTGGAGAGCTCCACAGCTAGAGGAGCAACTAAAATCAGGCTTTGTCATCAGTGGCCGCATGGCTTAGATCCACTGTTTGTTTTCTGTCTTTGGAGAGGGTTCAGCCCTGCCTCTGTTCAGCTATTAGTGCTTTAACACATATGAATCAAATTGTCATTGAGTCCAGTCATTTCAAATCAGAACAAGTGTAAGTCTTCAGATTAAAATGCATAAAAATCAATGAAAGCATTTTACTGCTGTATTCTTGGGATTGTTTTAGAGATGCAGTTACAGATTTCAGTCAGCCGTGGCTGACTGGATTTTGCTAAAGAATCTTGCTGTTTTAAAACAGTCCTCTGCTGCCACATGTAAGATCCGGCTAGATCGATCCCGCAGAGACTAATTTTTAGCAACTTTGGAGTATTTTTGGTGTCACAAAGTACCCTGAAGCACATCTTCCATTCTGCAATACCAAGAGCTGATGCCTGCAAAGGATGTGGGAGCAGAAAGCAAATGGTGGATACCACAAAGGGGAAGCATATAAGACCATTACCTCCTAAAGCTGCAATCCTCTCTTGGTGTTACACAGAAAGACACCATCCCAATTCCATTCAAGTTTTGTAGACATGATGGGTTGAAGTAGTGAAATGGAGGTTTTGATGACTGCCTATTGACATAGCTTTGTGTTGTGCTTGTAAACTGGGGATTGCCTAGTAGCTCCTTGAGAGGGTTGGAGCAGGTACAGCATTCACTTACAAGGTATCCTTACTCACTCTTAGGACCACAGTGTAAGTGAGCACTGCCCATAATAATAATAGATATTGTATATCTGTTTGTGAGTATTGTGGTGTTTTATAGGTGAGGAGGTGGGGGATTCCAGCAGGGCATTCACTAGAAAGCAGTCAGTGCTCGTGAACTTTTTCAGCAGAACTCAATGGCCTTTGCAAGGACCTTTCTTTACTTCTAACCATGCTCAGTCACTATTTTGGCACGGCAGAGGATGAAAACAAAGCCAGAGAGTGCAACAAAGAAATTGACAGCAGGTAAGCACAGTTTCTAAAATAAGGATTTACTAACTCAAAGGAGTTAGTAAATTGCTGATGGAAAGGTTTTATAAAACCTTTGAAGATAGAGTATATCTTGAAGAAACCCTTACAGACTTTCTTCCTAGAGAATGCATTACAGAAAACATACAAAGGACCATACTAGGTCAAACCAAAGGTTTATCTTGCCTGGTATCCTATTCTCAGCAGCACCATAAGCAGGTGCCTGGGCTGAGAGCAGGAGGCTGTGCATGGTACATCCTCTGAATGCTTTCCCAGACTCAACATATTTCCATTTCAAAGGACTTCTTGATCTGTATGAGCGTTTTATATTTATTAACCCTCTGGTACTTGCAGTACATGGGTACATGGAATTCTTTTCGATGTATCTATGTTGTAAAGTAAACTTTTAGCTTCCTCTGAATCCTTTGGTAGCAAGTGACCCCAATCTAATGCTTCCTGTGTGAAGGACATTCCTATTTGTTTTGAACCCGGAGCTACTGTACAGTCCTCTCATTATATCAGATAATTCTACTTAGAATAAAAAAAAACATAATGAAAATTATAATTATACCTGAGATCCAAAGAAAACTCAGAGCCAAACATGGAAGAGGTCAGTCTGCCCTTGATGGTACTGAATAGTCATAATAATTTTGCACTGCTTGCAGTGTAGATATGGCCAGAAGGGCCAATAGTGCAAGTCAACCCTGAGATCTGACAGTGTGAAATGCAGCAGAATAGTAAAAAATAGGAAAATGTAACTTTTAGCTAAACTAAAGATTGATCACTTTAGATTCTGCTACAAGGAAGCTGGCAACTGACATGAGGACCCTGCCAGTGGGCAGTTGGAAGGAGGAGAAAGGCAATTATAAGCTTAAGTGGATCTGCCATCAATGGAGGAAGCTTTTAGCCCCTGTTGAATTCATGTACTCCCCATTTCCCGCATCGGACATTCCTGCCCCTGAATTCAGCCAAGCAGATTCACAACTTGTAGACTGCATCTGAACTGCTGGTATCTCCCAGCATAGTTTTTGTGGTTGGACACAGGGAGTGGAGTGAAAACCTTAACTAATGACAAGATGGCAACAAACTGTGTAGCACTACGAGAAAAAATAGCCAGTAAAAAGCTCTCCATTCATTATTCTAAATTCTGGATAGACAACAACTCCCACAGAGAACTGTTCTACAACATGGGAAATTGTAACAAATAAGGCAAAAATCCTAAACAGCATCTCAGCAGCTGCTCTGACAGGTATATCAAATCACACTCCCCTTACAGGAGCTTTTTTATGCTTCCCTCTTCTGCCACAGCACAGAACTCTGTAGGTTTATGTCCATCATTTCTTGATAGGGAGAGATGTTTATAGCTCGTGTGGGACCTTTTTGTCCTGAAACAACTTTTTCCCAATCAATTTCATTGGCATTATGGGACTGTGACACTGTAGCAGAAGCAAGCCAGCTCTTTACTTGTTTTGAAGCACATTGATCTCACCAAATCTACAGAATTAACCCACAGTCCAAAATTAATGGATGAAACCCCCAAATACTCATGTGTCCTCTTGCAAAAGTGAGTGAGAGCACAGTTTCAGAGAGAGTCCAATTCTGTTTACAGTTATAAAGAGCCCAGCAATGAAAGACCTGGGTATAGTCTAAGTCTAATGGATTTTATTTAAACATACACACAAGCCCTGGAACACAGCAGCTCCTGTCACAATTGGTGCAAAAAGAATGCCAACTTTGGTGGTTCATCTTACCTTTATCTCACATATCAGATAGAACAAAAGCAAATGGAGCAGTTCATCTAAATCTTTGCCAGCCTTTAAGAAAACAAGTTAGCAGAAAAAAAATATATTACTAAATTAGCCTGAAGGCTGTGGTCCAGGGGAAAAAAAAAATCAATGCTTCTGTTTTTCTTTTTTTTTTTTTCCTGGCAATACTGCAATGTGAATGCCAGTTGAGGCATTGTCACAAAAAAATATAGATGGAGAGAGGTTTGTTCCGGAAAGTAAGGGATCAGCAAATGAAATGGTTGTAAAGTTTTAAATTTCATCTGGATACAAAAAGGCAAAATAAGGCAGCAGATGTATTAATTTGCAGCCTCCCAGATCCCTGTGTGCCTTGGATGGGGGCTTCTCCAGCCTTGAAAGTACTGTGGTGCACTGAGATGCCCATGGCTTAGATCCAGGCATCACTTGCTGAAGCACCTTATGGGGTCCCCACATCTATATTTGATTCAGATAGTGATGATGGATTTAAAATAATCCAAATTATCTATGTTCTTCTTGTTACTACTCAAATATTTATTCATTATTTTGATTGAAAAATGCAGAGCAACTGTAAGTCTTTGGAAATGTGTCTGTGGGACTCTAGTTTTTTTCTTCCCTTAGCTTTCCTTCTTCCCTGACAGCTTACAATACTTAAACAAGCTTAGCATTTTAGTTAAAATTAGAGTAGTTTTTTGCATGAATCTGCAAAATTGATCTTGTGTGTCTCAACTGGCAGCCACCCACAGTCAGACTTTCTGCGCCCTAATGCTGGAAATGCACTTACCTAAATTAGATATCCCATCACAGCAGAGCAGATCAGTGCTGCCTGCACCCTGGCAATCAGCTGGCTACTTCTTATCTTGCAGGAGGTTTAATTCGTGACATTTTTTTATTCTAAGGCTCAAACTGTAAAGATGCCAGAATTGTTTGTCGAGTCAGCTCAAGAATAATGGTAAATCCCTGACATTCTCAAATGGGTTTGAAGGTTCACTGCAGCAAAGCCACTTTACAGAGCTCATTCTTTATTACAGTCCTCACCTTTACATCTTAGTTTTCCCAGCCACTTTGAAGGCAATGAATATAAGGCAGCCACCAACCTACCCATTCCATACCTTGAATTATTTTGCAAGCTCAGGCAGCGTTGTATTGCCTGCAGGAACTTGCTTCTTAAATAAATCTTTCCTTCTAAAAAAACTGTTAGTGCATTTGCGTATTTCCTTTCAGAAGTATAGAGGGAGATGTGATTGGCAAAAAAAAAAAGTAATAAAATAACCATTTTTCTGCAGTAATAGCCTGCCTGGAACACACAGGTAAAATCTATACTGCTCCTCTCCCTCACCATACCACTGAGCACCTGAGCTGACCTGTTACCATGCATGGGGAGGGGACTGACTGAACTATGGTGTGTCAGCTCCCTCCAAGGAGTTTTTTTTTTTCTCCTGCAGCAACTGCTTTTACAGTCAGTTGTATTGCCACAGCAATGTCACTAAACAGATTTGGGGCAGAGGGGCTGTTTCTTTGACTTTGCATTGCTGGAATGGTGAGTCTTAGCTTCTCTCCTTAATGGGATAGAAAAGTAATCCCAAAACCCACTTCCAACACTCTCCTTGGCTTGGGGAACACCAGCCACTACTGAGACACTAATGTAGCAAAACACTTTCATTTAGGTTTATGTCCTACTGAATGAAGGCTCAAAAAAGGCACAAAATGAACATATGCATAATTGTTTTAGTGCAAAGGTGAGAACTCCTGGATGAGAGCATCTATGATGGCAACTGGGAAGGGTTCAGATGACTGCTCTATATTGCCACCTAGGAATCTATGTTCACACCACAACCTGAGTCTCCAAAGTTCACCAATTTATGTGCCAATATGTTGGATCTATACAATCCACAAAAAAGACCCCCATCAAGAAATAATTTCTGTTTTCAACCTGTGCTTTAAACGCAGACATGCAGTGAAACCATCTTGGCTCTGAAGGTCTTACTCACTGTGCTTGTTCATCATGACTATAAATCTGCATAAATCTGTAATGGAGCTCAAGTACAGAACAATGTGTCCTTATTTTTGTCTGTGAGAGTGGCATCTGACATTTTTTTTCTGCTGGCTACTGCTTTGATTTCCCTGAATAGGACTCATAGGCTGTGTTCCAGGCCCTATATGACCAGCAAGAGGGAGACAGGCGAAGTTTTCAGAAAGAAAATAAAAAATGAATGGTGCCAAATCAACACCAAAGCTCAACTAAGACCAATGTGTGCAGGTTCTGAGGAAAGGCACTGAAGTAGATCAAGCTGAGAAAAGTCCAAACCTTTTACAGCAAATAACCCAAACTCCTTCTGCAAAACCTTCTGTCAAAAAGGCAGCTCTGACTGTCATTTTCATCTTGCACATCAGCCAGCTACTGCTCAGCGTCTTTCTTGAACTATAGCATTGAATATTTGGAGCAGCTGCTTTTATAAAAGACAAGCTTACTTAATCACTGCTAAGTAGATTCTCCAGAGGAAAAATATGTGCTGGTTGTGTTGGATGACAGAGCTGGATGCACCATGAGTTGCAGTGGTTTGATCAAACCCCTGCAACATCCAAGTGGCCCAGAAGAGTTCAGCACTCAGAAGGCACCCCAGGACATGACCAGATATTACAAATTATTCTGCTCATGTATAACTTCTATTAACTAAAAAAAACCCGCAAAAAAACAGTTGAGAAATTTTGAAAGTCCAATCCTGTCTCGGGAATCTTTGAAAGGTGCTGCTGGCTTGGCAGTAACGCTTCTTTGAAGGATCCTTCTTCACAGAGACCTGCACCCCAGCTTTCCTAAGTTAAGCAATTTCTTCCATGGTGCCAGGCAAATGCACCTCAGTCTCTCTTCTTTTAGAAAATACTGTAAATCGCAGGGCCAAAATTGTGTGGCTGCTCACTCAGTTGTGGTGTGTTGTGTGTGCACTGGCCTTCTGGTGGTCAATGAATGTGCAGACTCTGTGGCCTCTCAGCCACTATACTTGAGGGAATGCAATTTTTTTTCCCTGTAAAATTGTGATAAGGACATATTTAGCTGCTTTTCATATGTTTTCAATAACATATGTTGTTGGACCTTTTCTGTGCTCCTGAATATTCACTCACTAAAGAAGATGCATTGACAGAGAGAACATCTCTGCTTTTCAGAGACCACGTTGTTTAGTAGTTTGATAATCAGAAGGGAAAATCTGTATTTTACCAGGTGTACATGGTTTGGAATTGGACTAACCATAAGGACAAATTTGCAGAAATACTCTGAAGACAAAATATTCACTTAAGAGAATTAAGACAACTCAAGACACAAGGAGTTAATGGTGATATATATATAGCCTGTAGCTGTTTTTATTTAGTAATGATACTCATTATTTACAGCAGCCAGAAAACCTGACTGGTTTACTATCATGACCAGTTCCAACTCATTATTCTCTCTCATTTGACTGCCATGTCAGGTATGAGACAGTCTGTGACCTTAGAAGTTATTACTCTTTTTCAGAGAAATCCTGAATTCTGTTGAAGAATTGTTGAAATCTTCTTGTTCTGTCAGGAAAAAGATAAATAGCAGCTAATTCAAAAAAGTGCCATAATTTTGAGAACAGAACTGGCATTGTTTTTACTTGATAAAGGACAAACTTATTAATAAAATTCATGTGCCCAGAACAAAAGTTCTTGCAACTGTCCAGAATGAAAAAAATCATAGGACCACAAAGAGCAAATCCAGTCGTCTTTCCACCAGCCAGGTCATTGACTCTGCCTCTGTCCCTCTTGTGTATTGCTCTTGCAGGGCCCCAAATTCAAGTTCATTCGCTGCAGGTTCACTGCATTGTTTGGTCACGGGTTTCTAATGCTGTCACTATTTTTCCTTCATGTAAGAACATTTTGCTTTCCTGCAAACTATCACATATTCCCCATCCATCCTAATTTGTAATTCACATATTCTCCCCATCCATCTTTATCCCATCGCAGGCACTGTGAGCATTGTTTTCATGCTCCTGCCACTCTCTCAGGAGGTCTCTCTTTGCAAAAACAATGTCTACCGTTGAAGTGCGACTGGCTTTCTTAGTCTCCACTTACAATAAAAACCAGCCTGGCTTAACAGCAGGTTTATAGCCTTATTCCTTAAAATGTTCTTACTGTGAAAAATTCTCCTTCTGCTTTACGTGTGTAATAAATATCCACACTGGCATGCACAACCAGATTTCAGTGCTGGCTGGCTGGCAGAGTGAGAGCCCTCACTCCTGTGTCTGTCCTGTGCACAGCCCAGCTCTGCAGGACTCTGGTACGCAGCCCTGGCCCAGCTCCACAAGAAGCTGGTACGTAGCCATGGCCGAGCTATATAGGGAGCTGGTATGCAGGGAGCCGGTGGGCAGAAATATGTACAAAGGTAGCAAGAAGCAATCTGGTCATACAAGATCCTGCTGGTCCAACACTTCTAAAAAAAAAAAACAACAAACAACAAAGCAAAACAAACAAACAGAAAAAAACCAAACAAACAACCAAAAAAACAAAAGCATAGCAGAAGCCTCTGTGGCAAGTCCTCCACCACAGCCAGAGGTTTTTAGGATGGGCACTGGAAGCAAGATTTGGAAAAAAACATTGGGAACAAGGGAAGAGAAAGGAGGGTTGTGCATGCACATCAGTTCCTGACAGGAAAGAGGTTGAAGTGAAAGGCTTCCTGATGACCTCCAACAAGCTACTGAAGCATGAATATAGCAGCTAATTGAGAGGCAGAGTCGATTGCCTGCACAGCACTTAGAGACTTCAATTCAAAAATGCACAGAAGAAACCCAAAAGCGACATGTGAAATTATACAGGACACAGGCAGAGAGGGTTAAGGTGTTAAGCCTTCACCATGATAAGCAGTAAAATTCTCAAATGTTAATTTAGAGACCAGAGCTGAAGGGCTTGCACCTTTCTGCCTCCTGAAGCCTTTGCAGCAAACAGACATAATCGAATTACAGCAGATTGTTAAGCACTGGCAATAAACTATCCCTGGACATATACAGGACTCTGGAGTGTTGCTTAATAATCTGTAAAGTTTCTTTCACTCTCAGATGTTTTTTTGTAGGTTGTTGTATATTTTTCTTGTGGAAGTGATGGCAAATACAAGATTAGTTTGTCAGCGGTGTATGCAAATTTTTAATTTATCCTTAGAAATTTTAACTGTACCTGCCTACAAATAATCTGTCCTCTCTTTAATTTCTTTGACCAAAAAATGTATTTCAGAAAAGACAGCCAGTCTGGCTTTTGCTGTCCTATTGCGTGTGTATTTGTGCGCGTGCCTGTGCGTGTACCTGCAGATCTAGGAGTGCTATAGCAGGTGTTACTCGAGGATCTGTTGACACTGAAACTCATGTTTATTCTCAAAGCTGCCATTGTGCATCAGGCTCATTTATTATCTGATAACAAGGACAGTTTCTTTCTCTAAATCAACCTGCAGGCACATTTGTGTGGAGCTCTAAGATGAATTTGGTAATAATCATCAACCGCAGCCTGGTCTGGCACAACTCAGTTTCAGCCACAGGCTCATTATGTACCTTTCATTCGAAGCAAACAGGTAAAAGTTAATGCTTAAGTAAGTCATCTCCTAGGGTTGCTATGTGACATAGCTGGTAATACAAATACTTAACATCATTGATAAATAAATTAATATTATTTTATAATACAGTGACTTTATAATAGAACTATTAATGATGAGCATCATTTTACTTTTATTTATTCTAAAGTTACAGCAGTTACACCAGTGACACTAAATCATTTTAAAAATGTAACCAAAGAAATCACTGCTGAGAACCACAGAAACTTCAAGCTGTATGGAGGGCCCAGTACTTCAGACTCCTGTATTCCTTTTTTCTCTCCTTAGTCCCTCTGTCCACGACAGTATTTATACCATGTGGTCACATGTTGAGAAAACTTGGATGGTATAAAGGCACAAGAATAACTATAAATGAACCAAAAATGAGCACCCTGGAGTAGTAACAATAAGAAAACCAGAAGGCTTTTGGAAAGCAATGCATTTTATTCCCACATCTCATTCTGCAGTCTTCCGCTGATGCTATTAAAATACCTCAGCACGAGGCAGTATTTTTATTTTATTGTGCAACAGCATCTGTTACTGAAAAAGTGGGTTGCATTTGCCAAATTCCCATTTTAATTTAGGGAATTTACAGGTATAAACAGAATACAATATAATCACATTTTTGATTATACATGCAAATGTACAACATTGTAACAGCAGCTTTTTTAATAGTCAAAACTGTTTGAATTTCCACAGATTTCTAAGAATAATTCAACAACAGTAAGTCGCAAAACATTTACTCCCCCTGAGAAAAATTCCTGAAACAAGAGTCCAGGGGGAGAGCTTCCTACAGCACATGTCAAACATGGGAGTGTGCGCTACAAGATCTAAGACTGGTATCCAGGTGGTAAAAAGATCCACATTCTTTGTGGACAGAAGACACCGAGCACAGTGAGGACAGATCAGAAACGTGGGTTTCTCTCCAGCCATCTGTATGATTACAATGCAGTTCAATATCATAATGAGTTCAGTAATACAGCAACTATAAGTCATAGGCACAAATGTCTTTAGTCTAGGATGCATTTTAAAAACTAACAAAAGCCCTATTATATTAGCCTAGAAACAATAAATAGTGCTTTTATTGAAAAGATCCCATATGGAGCTTGCACAGAAAGTAAACGTATTTTGGCAACCAGCCAGTGTCTCTCAACTCTCAAACACAAACTATACATAATCTGTGATGTACAGATCTCCATGTCCCGTCCCCCCGGCTCAGCAGCTACAGGCTTTTAGCCCATATGTCTTTATGGACATCTCTTTCAAAATCCATGGGTGATGCCAGGTCAGCCAGCTTCTGCACTGGCTCAGAAAACATACTGTCACAGCACCTGATGTTTCTGCCTGCATTTATTGACAAGAATCTAAAGCTCCCCCAGAGAGCAGTTTTGTAAATATTCCCTGCTGGGCAAATTGCTCACGTTGGACTCCAGTGCTGAATGTGCTGTGAGCTAATGCTGCCTGCTCAGATTGAGAGAGCACTGGACTAGGCACAGATTAATTAGGGCTGTGGGAATAATTGATTTTCAATTCAGTAGCTTAATAAATTATAATAAATAATTACTAACAACAACAACAACAACAGTAACAATATTAAATACAACAACAACAAACTTGGTTCATTTTTTCAGGAGATGATAATAGCATGTTTCAGTCTGTGGTCAAGATGGCCCCAATGGTCACGGCACCCTTTTGGGATGAGAAATACTGAGAGTCAAATCTTTTCTCTCTCTAGTCTGAGCAAAGGTTTCACTCAAGTACTTCCACCTTTTGGTAAAAGGATATCTCCAGGCTAAGAAACACTCAGACATTTGTTTCCACAGTCCTTTCAGTTAAACAGATGTGTAGCAAAATATTAGAACATTCACCAGAGGCCTCACTGGAGTGATCATTTCCCACTTCCCACAGGAGCACTTGAGTGGCTGGGGGTAGAGGCAGCTCTGCCCCTCACAGCCCACAGGGACAGTGTGGGCACTGGGGAGCTGCTTCTACAAAAGCCATGGACATCCCGGTGCCGAGCGCACTGAGCATCCTGGCCCACAAGCCTTCAGCTATGGGATCTGTCGGAGCACACTGCAGCTCTCACCTGCCTGCCCACTCTTCCTTCCACTGGGCAACACAGCACAGGGACAGCAAGGGCTCATACACACAAAGCCATGTACCAACATGTGGCCAGGATATAGCAGCACTGTCCTCCAAAAGCATCCCTGGGAACTCTGCAGAGCTGGTGTCCCCAGTTCAGCTACCAGCCTCTACTTATGAAAGAGTGGATGGAGAGGACTCCTAGATTTCAGTCCAGGCTCTGATTCACCTGACTGTAGGGTACAAGGAGGGATAACACAAGGCACACACTTTTTCCCTAATTATTTTATAGCCATCCCAAATCCAATCAATACATAACATTTTCAAACTCTTTTATTTGAGTCAAGCTAATATTCCAAATACTATGTGTAGTTAAAGCTCATAGATAAACATCCCTCTTTTGCTAATCAAGGCTTCTTAGAAGTTCAGATCGGGTTCTGCTTTCATGTACACCACCATAAGACAAAAGTACTTATACTGAAGACACAAAGCACCAAATTTAAATCAGGTCCAAGGCTCAGCCTGGAGAGTTTCAATTCTGCAGTTAAGAGAGTCATTTTATGCCAATATAACTTCAGTGGTACAACTTCTAGCTTTGTTGCAATTGTATTGACATAGAGGAGCACAAAAAAGTACAGTTAATAGGAGTCTATATTGTAGGAATATATTTATATAGAGTACCTATAATTGGATGGATACAGACATGGAAGCACATTGACAGAGCCTCCGAATGTGTTAAAATCACATGGCTCCAGACACAAGCTAAGCTCTAGGCCACTTCTGTGTCACTGGCACTGCTGACTAACTCAATGCTACTGATTTCCCTCATAGCCCAGGCTGCTGGGCAAGCACCTCATGAATTCCCATTACTCAACTCTCTCTCTGTGTTTGCAGCAGAGGACTCCACACCTTAGCTGAGGTGGGACTAAAGTGATGTACTGAAAGCAGCTGAAAGCAAGCCCAAAGCATGAGTAAACTACGACGTTTTTGCTTTTTTGACAATGAGGTAAAGTCATCCTGCATGATTTGGATTTGTAAGCATTGATGTAGAAGTGTCTGCCCTGCCTTTCCCCTGTACAGAGAACCAGGTGTCTGTCCTCAAGAAATAGTTTTCAAACCTGCTTTTTAAGGGTTTGATAGCTCTTCATTTTCTATCAAATAATCCTTCTTTATATAATTAGCACCCCTCACCAACCTCCATACTCCAAGATAGGCTTCTTTCAGCGAGCTCCTGTTCACTTCTTGTGTGATGGTGAATTTTCCCGGGACCACACGTGCCTTGGCAGACTTCTCAGTGATGTCCTTCTCTTCCTCTCCACTCTGGCTGTCCCCCGTGGCTGATCCTTCCACTGGTGCTTCCTCATCCCCTTTCCCCTGGGAAACTGCCTCCATGGCAAACAGAGCTTGGTCCCCAGCCTGCCTTTTCCCCTCCTCTTCTCTAGCTTCTTTCTCCAGGTCCTCATAATTGCTCTGCTGTCTGGTCTCAATGTACTTGGCCACGCAGTAAATGACAGACCCCAAGGTATTGACCACAACACCGGCTATAAATAACCTTGTGGGCTCCACATCATTGAACGCCACCATGCCTACAGTGATGGTGGCTATGCTCTTCACCACCCCTACGAAGCTGGTAGTCACAGCCGAGTTAATGTAAGTGCAGTGAAGGGTGGTAAAGTTCATGGCACAGCTAATCAGGACACAAGCGATAAAGATGCATACCATGGCAGGGTCCTTCCACCCTGGGAAGGACCAGACATTGATGGAATCCATGCTGGCAAAGGAGCAGATGATGAGAAAAGGGGTGGCCGAAACAGCAATGGCATACTGAGCTGTCAGGGGTCCATATTCACTGTCTACACTGGTTTTCTGAATGAGCACCAGGTAGGCAGCATGTATCAGCACAGCCAGCACACCTGTCACATAGCCCATGGCATCCCCGGTCAGGTCACCAGCTCCTGTCAGGAGAGTCACAGAGAAACATAAGCATGGCTTTTGCACGTGAGACAGAAAGAGAGCACTCTTTCGGACTAGAGGGATATTTAGGAAATAGACATCACTGCACTCTCCGTAACTCCTAGGATTTGTCATGCTTGTCCCAAGGCTGGACACACTTGCCTCCCAACAGATATCTCATTTTCTTTTTTTTCAAGCTGCAAACCTACGGAATGTCTTTCATGCCCCCCCCCTAAATCCCACAGTCAAAATCAGACTGCTTTCTCCCTTTTGTGAAGACACTATGGAAGATTTGTAGCTGAAACTGCACATACACACAGCAACCCTGAGCATCCTCTTGCCAGTGCAGATACTTGCCAGCTCTGGCTGGCCAGCCTGTCTGCTCTCCAACCCACTGGTCATCCTGCACCTTCTAGCAGCAGACCCCTGTGGGGTCCCTGAAGCGAGAGTTTTCCTTCTGAGCCCCATCAGACCTCTTTGCAGATTAAACTATTCATGTGCTCTGTTCCCTGGGACAGCCCCCAGCCCACGAGTGCTGCCGGGCCACAGAGTGCCAGCTTTGCTTCCTACCCCACCTACAAGCTGGAAAGCAACACGGGTCCTCCTGGCCTCAGAGGGTTGCAGCTGACCCCTAAACTTGCACCTTCCCCTGTAAGATTGCACTTACACCAGTAGGGCTGCAGTTGCCCCCATGGGCTTGTAGTTGTCTCCAGAACATTACATCTACCCCTGTAGGTGCACCCACCTCCCATAAGACTACACATCCCTCCTTAAGGTTGCACCTTCCCTAGAAGGGAACCATAGGTTTACACCGACTCCTACAAGGATGCAACTATCTCCATATGCACCGAGCCCTTCAAGAATGTACCAATCATCCATCCCTGCGAGGCTGCCCCTGCCTGCTCGTAAAGCTGCACCTGCTGCCGTGGGGTCGCAGCTGTCACCCCCAGGACTGCGCATCTCCCCGTATCCTCGCGTCTTTCCGCCCGCTGCCCTCCTCGTCCTGACCCAACCCCCCGCCGGAGCGGCCGTGGCTGCAGAGGCGGCGGCCCCGTCGGGGCGCTCCGCG
>VYXB01008214.1:554172-605516 GCA_013397135.1 Pachyramphus minor | reverse complement strand
GTCCCCGCTGTGTACCCCCGCCATCCCCAGGGTGTGTGCGCCGCCGCTCTCGGTGTCCTCCATCCCGCCGTCCCCGCCCTCGGTGTCCCCCCATCTTCGCCCCACGGCGTCTCCCGGAGCACGCCGGGCTCAGCGGGAGTGGGAAAGACCCCCCGCCCCCCTCAGCCCTCCCGAACCCAGTCGGGTGTAGGAGGGCGGGCAGCGGTAGCGGGCAACGCGGTGCTTTCCCTCCGCGGATAACTGCGGGGTGCCCGCAGCTCCGCGGCGGAGTGCCACCGGCCCCCAAATAACGTGGAAGACCCGTGGGAAACCCCACGTCTCTCGGAGCGGGTAGATCAGTGCAGGCTGCCCTCCGCGTGCACAGGCAGGGGGGTACCGCTTCTTTCTCCTCAAAATTATACGGCCTTCCAGGAAGAAGCATCCATCGAGCATACCGGCAACATTCCTCCCGTAGCCCCCCTGTTTCCCTCTGTCGGGGTCCCGGCCGCGCCTGGCTTGTCCAAGGGAACCCCATGTCAGGCGGGGAACGTCCGAGAGAGGGGAATGGCTGCTAAGAAAGCAGGGAGAACCGGGTTCTAGCAGGGGGATTTTCCCTGAGAAGTCACTAAAAACTGGCAACCACACAAAGTCTTTGAAAGTGATGTTTTAAAGCATCGTCAAGTTTAAGTAAGCTGATTCCTTCTCTCCACTTGCCAGATGAGGGTTTTAATAGGATACTGCAATAGACCACCTCGATTCTGAGAAAAAGCAAAAGCAGTTCTCTGGGGCAGCCAATCCTCTCTACCAGTCTCCAGAAGTGTCTGGCAACACAAGGGAAGGAAAAACTGTACTTTTATTCGGAGCTGCCTTATAATCTTAAGCCTTCTTTTAACATTATACATGTTAGGTTTCTCTCATCAGTAAGAATGCCTTTCACCCATCATTATGAGATTAGCAAAGTTATTCTTTATTTTAAACAAAATCAGCCTCCCGCCTGCTCACAGGAACAGTATTAGGAAGAACCAGCTCGGGGGAAAAGGGCACACTTGATACCCAAAACTTGTTTTCAGAAGACTTGCCATAAAAAGATTGGGGCAGATCCTGACAAGGATTGCCAGCTCTGGTGGGCTTATACAGAACTTTGCACAAGCACCCCATGCATTTCAGCAGTATTAAAAAGGCTTTATTTTTTGTGAGTTTTCTGCATAAAAATATTATATTTCAGCCTTAGTTCATTTCCCAGACCTCACTAGATACCCTCAGCTTCCAAAGCCAGCTGTCCTTCTTCCCAGCCATTTCCCTGGAAATTCTTGTGCAGGTCAGTGCTGGGTGAGACCTGTACCAATCACAGGAAAGGGGTGCTGATGCCAACAGTTCTCAGCAAGAGTAGGGCAGGTGTTTGGAATGCCAAGCAAGCAAGTGTGCACTAAATGAGCATGCTAGTATGGAGGAGTGGCAAAAAGAGCACACAGGACCCACAGCACTGGTCTCTGTCTGAGCCAAGAGCAGCTGTGTATGCCCAGGATTAGTGCTGGGCATGGTAAGGAGCTCTCAGTGGTCACAGGGATCAGTCACACCAAAGAGGATGTGTTACAAATTTTCTGGGGTAGAACTAGTAGTGGAGCTGGTACGGGCAGGGGAAAGGAGGCAGGGCAAGGTTTAGAAAATGAAACGAGGTACACATTCGGTGTGTCTGAAGATGAAAATCAGTAATGAGGGAAAGGAAACCATAGGCACTGGAGTCCAAGTCTGGCTTCAGAACTCACTGAAGAAATGTGCCAACACATTTACACCAGCCTCCATTTGGACTCACCCTGAGCCCACATGCAGCACAACGTAAAGGAACGTGTGGATCACGGTGACAGTGTTTGCACATGGGAGGAAAAAAGCTCCTTCTGCCAAGTAAGTGCAGATGGAAAAAAATCTAATTGTTCCTTCTGGAAATACTCTAGGTAACCTGGACTCTGCCTAAGTGTAGCCACTGGAAGAAACAATTTAGTCCCCTCACCAGTGAAATTATTGCTAGAGAAGTGAGACTGACATGCAGAGTATTAGGCTGCGAATCTGCTTTGGGGACTAAATACTTCTCTGACAGAAACAGAAAAACAAACATATCAGAAGCATAAGAATTTTAACAGACAATTTCACTTGCAAGGAATCTAGAATGATCATCTAGTCCAACTACCTAACCTGTCCAGTGCTGAAAAAAATTAAATTGTGTTGTTAAGGGCATTGTCCAAATGCCTCTTGCACACTGACAGGCTTGGGACATTGGCTACTTCTCTAGGAAGCCTGTTCCAGTGTTTGACTACCCTCTTGGTAAGGAAATGCTTCCTAATGTCCAGTCTGAAGCTCCTCTGGTGCATCTTTCAACCATTCCCATGCATCCTATCACTGTATCCCAAGAAGAAGAGATCAGCACCTCCCTCTCCACTTGGCCTCCTCAGGAAGTGGCAGAGTGATGAGGTCACCCCTCAGTCTTCTTTTTTCCAAACTAGACAAGCCCCAGCCTCTCCTCACAGGATATGCCTTCCAACCCTTTCACCAGCTTTGTGGTCCTCTTCTGGACACATTCAAGGACCTTCACATCCTTCTTACATTGTGGTGCCCAGAACTGCACAGAGTACCCAAGGTGAGGCTGCACCAACACTGAATTTGTGAAGTGTCCAAGTACCAAATCCTATCTTTTGATACTCACCTGTGTTGCAAGGGAGGCTCCTCTTGCAACATCTCTCATGGTACAAGACTAATATTAGTCTTGTCTATAAGATAGCAAAGGAAAGTAGAAGGGAAGCTGTTGTTCTGTACCGAACCATCCCTTTCTCAACGTGGATTCAGGCCAGATTCAGTACTAGTCTCCCATGGCCTCTCCACCACTCCACAGTCAGAAAAAATGTCTTTTCCTGCACTTCAGTGGGAAGGAAATGGATAAAGCAACAGAGAAACATCATTTGAGGTGACACTGCAGTGAAGGTACTTCCCCCACACTAGCTGTTCTGGTGTCCAGAGAACAGTGGGTGCTTACTTCGTAAGTTGACTTTTTTACACAACTTTGGCCTAGCAGTGGGGCACGGATCATAGTCATGAATAGTTCTGTGGTTCCTTATCCTAAAGAGATGATTATGATGCCTTAACTCTAATCCTTTAATAGAAATTATGCTCAGTTCTGCATTTCACCTAAGTACAATGGGTGAGAGGGAAAAAAAAATGTCTGGAGCAAACTGGTGTCTTCCTAAGGGCAGAGGGTTTTTCAAAATGGCTTCTTGGATGAAAATGGTAAAGATCTATATAAAATGTTTGATGGACAATTTGCTTTGACCATGAGGTCTCTTGGGGAAGCATTGTGCAGAGCTGTATTCATTCCCTATCCCATGACCCTGAGCACATTCAAAGCTGAGCACTACTACTGAAAGGTGTTAGTACACTCATGCTTATGCAGCAAAATCTGAGGCCAGCACTGTACTTGGCTAGAAGAAAGAGATCACTTCTTCACTGTCACATACTCTGCACAAGTAGACACAAGGAATCATTTAAAATAGTTTTCCTTTGTCAAAAGGCAGATCTGATGGGACATACAGCTAGGAAAAGTTGCATAAAGTATGGTCTCTAGAAGTACTGAGGAAAAACGTGACCATCGCCCAGTATTCATACAAGGGATAAACCATGATTATGATACTGCATTTACCAGATACTCTCAGTATCTTTTTCTGCATTTACTTTTTGATCGACATTTCTTAATTGGGGAAGTGAACACAAGAGTATAGCCAAAGATACTGTGTGCAATTAATTTAATAGCATTATAGAACAACAAATCCAGTCTTTGAGAACTTGATTTATCAGTATGTTTCTTGAACCAAAGAGAAAATGACAGACTCTAATAAAACAAAATCTTCCACAGGAGCAAATTTAAAAGTACAACACATTACATCTTTTAGATTGTTGTCATTAAACAACTGTTTCAGTAGACCAAAAAAAAAAAAAAAGATTGGAAGCTACTATTTTGGTCATAAAATAAAAAGTATTTCTTTAAAACAACTATAGCAAATATTCCCTGAGAATTAAGAATCAGCAACAGCTATTGCCAGATTGGTTTTTTCTGTTACAGTGCAGAAATGTTACAGCACATTCTCTCCATTCAAAGACCACAGAGGAAGACTAAAGGCCACAGTTTTTATTTACTATGTGCATCTTCTGGATGTGCTCATCTTCCAGGAGAATTAAATCTGGATGCAGCAACCCTTAGCACTGAAACTAACTAGACGTAAGGGGAGAGAAGGCAGTTGAGGAAAGGTTTAATCCATGTGCTGTGTGTTCAGAATTCCATTATTTTTTCCCCTGTGCTAGGTTTTCTAAATTTGCCCTTCCAACTATGCTATGGCAGCATTCTGGAATATCCCACTCCCCCTGTCCCCCCAGAAACATGCATATAAAATACACACCCACCACCAAAATGTTCCATTTTGACAAGTAAGCTGAAGTCAAAGCAGAAAAGGGAGATAAAACAGAAGAACGGAGTAACTATTGAAGTTGAAATAATCAATTTTAATGCCTAAAATTAGATTTTATGGCCCGTGGTACTGCTGAAAGCTGCATGCAGTACAGCTTTATTGTTGCATTATTCCTCAGCACAAAGAATTAAAGTGCAGTAAATGTTGGGGATTTGGTGCAGCACAATGTTATGAAAAAAAGGAAAATCTACTTTTTGTTATTAATTCATCTCAAAAAGATGGCATTCTGGGGGCAGTTGCACGGACTCAGAAAAATACAAAATCCTATTGGGGATTATCTGTTGTAGCAGTAAGTTTCTTCCTGTCCTGTCCTATACATCAAATCAACATATGAATGTCTCCCTGTGGCTACCTGCTAGTTCCCTGGCTCTTTCTCCAAGATAGAAGAATCATTGTTTCCCTGCAGTTTCAGGTCTTAGCTCAGCTGAATTCTTCCTTTCATTGCTTCAAAGCATCCAGCAGATCTGGAAGTGTCTGCTATTGCTTGATCCATGAATGGTGCAAGTGTACAGCACTCATTAACATCAGACTATGAAAACCTGCAAAGACCTGACCTGCAAAGAGTCTTTTGATGGTAACAATAGTTGATGTGGGTTAACAACAGAAGGGAGATGGTTTTAAGAAGGTAAAAAAAATTTTTTTTTTTTTAAGTAGTAAACCAGGAGAGAAGCCTAAAATATAGCAACGAGCACTGCAGTACTATCACAGTTGGATAGAAAAGACTATTCAAAGGTGACTGGGGAAGCAAAACAACTGAACATCTCTATTTGCCCCAGAAATATCACAGTTGGATAGCAGCACGTGGGCTGAGGACTCAAAGTGGGAATGCAAAGTATTCAACATACCTATAACATGTTGGGTATATTCTAATATGTGTAAAAATTTGGCCATGCTGGATCTGCTATGTTTATGTCATGTAGTTAATCTGCATATATATACAGGTTCAGTTGGTCTGGACATCAGCTCTCCCTTTGGCTGAGCTGTCAGAGGTCCAGAAACACTGAATATATGGTCACATTCCTCTTCTACTTCTTGGAAAAACTTCTTAAGTGAAAATATAAGACAAGTCTAATAGAAGAGATGGCTGCCCTATCTCTAAATTGAGGATTGTGATCCAATTAGTTTTGTATATATTTTTCCTAAGCATTTTCTCTATTATCAGAGTATCTTTCTACATAACAACATCAACTGTTTTACTCAAGAAGATCTAACAGAAAAAATATATGAAAATAATCTTTATTATCTTTGTTAAGCAGCAATTAGAAAGGTCAAATGAATCAGATGGCTATAAACTATGACATTTACTGTCGATCAAGAGTATCATATTGCAAAAGAAAACAATGCAACATGAGTCACAGCAAAACATATAAATGCATCTGAGTGATAGAAACTTGCATTACAGTACTTTACAGTGAAAAGCCTTTTTTTTTTTTTCCTCCCCCCCCCCCCTTTCTTTTCTTTTCTACAGTGACATTATCAAAATACTTTTATTCTCTATAAGGAACATGAAAATTCAGGCCTCTGCTCTCATCATTAGCCAGACAGATCACAAAACTGTGTTGGTCATTTGACTCTAAAGACACCACTCATATCTGCTATGGCCACTCTTCAGCCATTCAGTGGCTGTTGAACATTTTGGTGTTTCAAGTACTACCCATACAGTAAAACCAAGCCCGAAAATCTCCACATGTTTAAGTGCACAACACTCCATTCAAGCAGTTTTACTTAGTAAGAGACACTGAGATTAGTGACACAGTTGACACTTTAGCACAAGTCCGGTTGTGGGGAAAGAGAAAGGTTCCTGGTGTGTCAGATCATCTTTGCTTTTCCTCTAAACAGGAACTGCCAGACACGACGGAGTATAGATCTTGACTAGTTCGTCCCAAGCACAGTCCACCACCTACAAAGCAAACAAAATCTATTTAGATCCTTCGTAAGTCTCATTTTTACAAAAAGAAGAGGGAACTTAGAAGAACTTAATACATATTGCAGAGTTAATACCAGTCAGTACTCTGATTTAAAATGCTTCCAAATTATATAATAATGAAATGGATTTTGTTTTGTTTTTTTAAAACTTTGTCTTAACTTTACAAAGGTGCATGAGAATTAACAATCTTCTATTTTTCATACTACTTATGAGGAAAGCAAGGAAACCTTTGGGTTTGAACTTATTATTCCAAATAGGCTAAAGAATGTACCTGAGAATTAAATTGAGAAGGACACACGAAGTCCAGACCTTGTCATGTTTCTTCTTTTTACAGAGACTCAGGATACTTTCACCATGATATCTAAATACTTCATGACCAGATCTGAACAACTTTCTTACACTTACAGGCACAGAAATTTGTTACAGACATTTTCCTAATGGATTGTTGAGGAATGGAGAAACAAAGAAGTTCAACAAAATCATTTTTTACCTTCTTCAGGATGTTTCCTGAAGAATTAAGGCAGAATTTCAGTCTCACACTTGATAAACTATGAGATCACTGTACTGGCTTTTGTTGAGATGAGAGGTGTCTATTTGCTGAGCCTTGAGATTTGGGGGCCTCACTTTAGAGTCTGTATCAAAGTGAAAGGGTTAACCACACTGACAATTACTCAAAAAGATGACCTATAATATCTATGTTCACACAATACTGCGGGAAACAAGAACTAAGGCAAAGAGAAGAAGAAAGAGAAGAGCTAAAGAGAAAAAGCTGATGAGGTCCAGAAACATATTCCAGTAAATCTGGCTGAATCCATATTGCATTATCTTTACAATGTCATTTCCAGTTGGGATCACAAAAGATACAGTATTGGATCCTCTGCACAACAAGCTTCCTTCTGTTGTAGACTGCAATTCCTGTTCTCTTCTAGAGCCAGAATGAACAGCTGCACACTAAAAATTTGGAAATCTAACTACAATATTTGATTTCATACTATAATTAGCCCATTTTATGTTTACTATACTGCACTATTATTCATTTCTACTGCTTCCTTAGCTGCTTCTACTTAGTTATTTGAAGTACTTTCCACATACATCTAAATGGGTCAAAAAAACTCTTGACAACGTGTCTGTCTATTCATACAACATAATAGAGCTTTCTGTAGCATAATGTTCTGCTGCATTGCAGTCTCTCAAATAATACCAAAAAGAAAATTTGTGTTCTCCACTAAATGCTATATAGAAAGTGGCAATCACATAAACTGCAGGGTTTTTTACTATTCTCCATAGCTATAGATCAATGTCTGTATTTCTATAGGCAATACTTTCTACTTTCGTAAAGAAACAAGAAACAGAAATAACATTTGGAAAAAATCCCATGGGAATTCCCACCTGTTATCAAAGTAATTAGCATCCCTGAAACAGCCTCTGAACAAATATAGTTACAAAACCTTTTAATCTAGCAGAACTAAAAATAAACAGGGGATATTAAAAGGGAGTTTGAAAAGGATCACTTGTGGTAAGCTGCCCAACTCATTGACCTGATGATAGCACATAAAAGGAGAAAACATAGCCAGGCAACAAGGGAAAATGAAAGCTACAGCAAATAACAGTGAATCAAGTTCTCCTGTGCAGCAGGAAGCCTGCAATGAAATACTGATATCAGAAACCTTGATGAAAATACACATGCAAAGAACAGCAAACAGGTACCTATGGAAAACTGGGACACTACAGCACGGCACAGCATTACAAAATGTAATAGGACTTCCATTTCTCCATACTTCCTTCAAAATACAGCCAAGACTGTCAGAAAAAGGGGACAACTATAAGCTAAGAGTGCAGCAGCCAGCATTCACTGATGGACAGCTGTTACATGCTCCTTTGCAGTATCTCACAGATTATCACTACCTCAAATACAAACAACTAAAAAAGAGAAGCCCCTGTTCATGTAGCTACTGCATCAGTTTACAAAATGTCTTCCTTCATTCTGTCTTTTGTCTTATGATGTATCTTGTACAGTGGTCTTATGACTGTTGTGTGCCTTTCCCCAGAAGAGGGGAACATAGGATGTGGCCTATAAGTGGTTTAAAAGTATTTACAAATGTCAGATCTTGTGTGACATGTGAACATTTTTAATACATACTTTAGAGTATTTTAGCCTTTTTTTAAAATAAACTAAATATTAAAATAGGAGTAGAAATTTCATTGGGAGGAGGGCTGATCCAGCACACTACAGTAAATAAACATGGCATACAAAAAGTTGCAAATTCCTAGAGTTTATATTTTGATCAATGAGATGATGTTCCTAACAGGTGAAGAAAATTGTCCCGTGGCAGGATGAAGAACAAAGGAAAACTGAAAACGGACTCACATTTTATTTGCCTACCTGATAAAAGTTCTCACCTTTAGGAATATGAAGGCATGGAGGTTTGTCTTTCTGTAAAAATGTCTGCTGCCTTGGGGACAAGTTTTACTCTGAGATTCTGACAAATGTCACTGATTTCAGTTTGCAGAGGGTGCATGATTTTTTTTTTTTTTCCAACTCACATGCCAGCAGAGGACAGTTTATTTCAGTTGCAAATAACTGTATAAACTGTCATATTCTTGTATTATTGACTATTTTGCATGGCATATTTTTGATAATTTTCATTATTATTTATGAAAACTGAATTGCTCTTATAGCAACTTTCAACTACAAGAAATTACAGGGAAAAGGAAAATAACTAGAGTTTAATTGTAAAACAAGAATATTTTATGTTACACTGAATGGTAAACATCAAGAAATAATGCAAATAGAAAAAGCATTCTAAACCTAACAATTTTCATTGCAACTAAAGCTATTTGGGACAAAGGCAGTCTAACAAAATGACTTTTATTACTCGTCTTTAATGCTTTTATTTCAGGAGCAAATTTGCTGTACTAGCATATACACTAAAGGTACTATACTGTTATTACTGCAGAATAAATATCATGTCAATTTATCTGCCAGTAGAGATGGAGACCACTGTATTTCTCTTCAAGTAAAGCCAAAAAGCAAGCAAACAAACAAAAACTGTAGTCATCACAGGAAGATGATTGCTTGACTAGAAAATCATAGTTTAACTCAACTAAAACAGCTATCCTGTATTTTATTGAAGTGTTTATCCTTGTCCCAGAGTATAACAATGTTTTCTACCAACTGATCTAATATGGACATCCATTCATTTATCAGAGCCATTTCCCTTCACTCTCTAACTGATTTAATCCCTCAACAGGCTCTCTGTTTTCTATTCATCGCAATCATCTTGCCTGGCAATAGACTCAGACCTTTTCCAGTATCCCAGGACAATCCATTCAGTCAAGTGCAACTACCTGCAGAACATTCTGCCTCTTTACTGCTGAGAAGCAAGAGAACAAGAGAAAACTCCAAGGTTAGCTACTAACTTTTTTTTTCAGTATTTGAAGGCATAATAAATCTCCATGTCCTAACCATGATTAAACACATCCAAAATAACAGCTACAAACTTAAGACATCAGTTATGTCTTTATCAGAACAGGAACAAAGAACAGGTTTAATCAGAACAAAGTACAGCCCTCTCTAGTTTACTATTTCCAGAACTAATGCAGCTTTCAGAGAGCTCATAATAAATCATACAATAATATCTAAACGTGCCGGAGAGTGACCCATTTCTCAGCTTCTCCCCATCCTATTTTCAAATAAAACTAATAAGACCTGTCTTTTTTTTATTCTGTAGAAGAGACAATAGAAAAAGTATTCAGTTCTTGA
The DNA here is from genome assembly GCA_013397135.1 of Pachyramphus minor. Classification (NCBI taxonomy): domain Eukaryota; kingdom Metazoa; phylum Chordata; class Aves; order Passeriformes; family Tyrannidae; genus Pachyramphus; species Pachyramphus minor. The sequence goes on along the minus strand of VYXB01008214.1, from coordinate 595,339 downwards.
CTTTCATTAATGTTGTGTTTCCCTTCCTCTTTTAGTTTCTCATCTTCTGTGTCTTCTCAAACAGAATTTAATGGTCTATTTATATCATTATTATATATTTTTGAGGGATCCTGAGCATCCTATAAGTGAGTGGGATGGAGATTAAGGGGAGATAAAACAAGCTATTAGGTTTGCTACTCCCCAAATTACTTTCACAGGTGATCATTAAAACTGATTGGTCAAGTGCATAATGGATCATGCATCATCCATTACATTCATTCAATACCTATTTTGTTCTAGAAAATCTGAATCACTACTGTGGCCTGTTTGGTTAACACTTGCCAGAGTGAACTGCACATGATGTTAACCTTTACACAAAAGTGATGTCACTTTTAATGTGCAGTAACACCAGTATTTTTTAATTTACTTTTGGAAAAAATGCATCTTGATTTAATTATTATTTCCAGTAAAGACACAATAAAACAAACCCTGGAACAGAACTTCTTATAAAGATCTAGGTTCAAACTAGTAACAGATGTTCGAAACACTGCTTAATAAATCCATTTCTTTCTTAAGAAGAAAATACTGCCTCCCACCCTTCCCACTACTTCAGAATCAAAATTAAAGTGCATTTTCCTCTCCATACACTTGCATGGATGAATTGCATTACAGAACTGTGATGCCTGACAGCAACCTTTCTAAACACCTTAGGCAGAGACTTTAGCTGCAAAAAGTGATCATTACTCACGAGTGGCTAGCTTTGACTTAGGCAGTGAAAGTTTAATTTTAACAGTTTGGGAAAGACATACTATAGGCACCAGCAAGAAATTCCACCTTCTTTTAGTCTCTCCAATTCTGGAAGATACTCAAATTGGTTTAACATTTGCATCTGGGGAAATCCGGTATTTTCATGAAAAATCCACTCTGAAATTAAGTAGGTTCTTTTTATCTCTAAGAATCACTAACTGCACAACTTTAGTAGCATCCTGGAGAAGGACCATAAGGAAAGACTAAAATGAAGTACAGATAGTGTTATAATTATAGCAGTGGGACAGCCACAACAGCTGGATGGAAGTTATCAGTTCCTTGGCAATTGTGTAAAAGATAAGAGCAAGTGATTGAAAGAAAAATGCAGAGAAAGTCTGTTTTTCTGCACATTTCCACAAGATATAACTCCACTTTCATATGGAACAATCAATATTGTTCCTGCTGAGGGTGAACAATTAATTTAAATGAACAGCAAAATACATAGCCACATAGCCTCACTGAAGACATCCTCTGCATTTATATTTGGCTATATCAGTTAAGCCAACTTCAGCAGCCCCTCCTGTCCATTCTCCTGCTTCCTGTGTTGGCACAACTAATGCAGAACACTGCAGAAGGTGCACAAAGAAAAAACGAGTAGCAGAACAAATCTGTACGCTGAAACTTGACCGATGATGAAAAATTTCTCCATAAAGCTGGGAGAATTTAGAACCAGATTTCAGGGCATGCAGCTCAAGTGTATATACAGTTTGGCTACAACCTCCCTCCAACTAGTAAGAAATTACAGCTTTTAAAATTTTAGTGATGCATGATACCATCAGTACAGAAACGTTTCATGGGATCAGCAGACAGATGCTACAAAGCAGGAAACTCTGCTCAGTTCTAACTCTGGCAAGGAAGGAGCAGACTGTGGTTTGGCACAATGTGCTGGTGATACTCTGCAGCTTTAGGGAGAAGAAGCTGGAGGTTCAGGACAGCTGAATCACAAGGACACTGTAGCACAGAGCAGAAGAGTCATGGGTACTGCACTGGTATTATCAATGCATCATACATAATATGTGGTATCATGGATGGGTGTCATGGTTTAATCCCAGTCGGCAACTAAGTTCCACACAGCTACTCACTCACCCCGACCCCACCAGGTGGAGGGGAGGAGAACTGGAAAAATAAGGAGGCGCAGAAAAGCAGAGGACTAGAGAAAACAACCTATGTTGACAGAAATAGCTTTTTAGACAAAAAATAGCTTTTTTGCCTATTTGTAGTGTAATTATGATCCAAACACACACATTCGCAGTAAAAGCAAATCGTAAGTGATCACTATTTGTGTTGTACGTAAGTTATTCTAAAACCTAGACTTTAACATGCATTCAGGTAACAAGATGATTTTGGACTGGAGAACTGACGTTTGGCTTACCCTCATTTGGTGCAGAACATCTTTAATTTTCTAAGGGAGCTAGCTCAGTATTGTATGTCATGAAGTCTTGTTCTGATTTGGCATGTCACAGATGTCTAATGCACTTTTCGCATATCAAGTGTTCTAAGCCACTGCACCACTTGCCATCACGTCCATTAAAAATCACGTATCCTTGCAACTTAGGACTGTCATTGTGTGCAATATAAAAGTATAGAGAAATGGAAATATTCCTCTCCTGTTCCCATTAGATACTTAATCCTATTCTCAGCAGCAAGACAGAAAGCCTGACTTAATTTATACTTTCCATTGGCTGCTTTATAGAGTTCAGAACAGATGTGAGGTGTAGCTGAAAAAGGTTTCCAGACAAAATCCAGAGCTTCAGCATCTCTCATGTTTGTGTAAAGCAAAATACAGCTTTAGAATTACAACAGAAAGGGTTGGGTATTTTTTTTGTCCATGATTTAAAGAAATTTGTGGTGCATATATATTTTCTATTCTTCATACAGTTATTGAAATAATTTCAGAATCAAGACAAGAAGTGAATGTTCACAGGATCTGTACTTTTTATCTGTGTCATTAATGGATTGCCTAAAGACATTTAAAATTAATTCATGACTGTCATAACACATTAACCTACAGCAGAAGAAAAAGGCTGCTTTTAAATAAAGTTGCACAAATAATACTAAGAGAAGTTAGCTACAGCATGTAAGCATGAACGTAAACACAGCAAAATCCAAGTAAGAGATAGGCTTAAAGGAGTATTATATTTTAATTCATCAGAACATTCAGAGATCACATACAGGGAAAGTGAACACCAGGAGAGAAATAAGAAATTCAGGGAGCTACAGAGTACAACTCCACTATACGGTTTAGCATTAACAGCCCCAAGCAAGGAATAGTATATAGCTGATTACCATTTTTATAATCCCTACATACTTTCTACGCCTATCTAGTGTGTATAGAAAGAAGCAAATTTTAATTGCTTTCCTTATCCTCAAACTTTGGAAAGAACTTATCTGGTTTAAAAAACTGCATACTCTTAATGTGGCTGACAAGGTGAACAGATTTGTCCAGTTCTTCACACTACACACCGTCACAAATTTAAAAGATTTTTGGTGCTTCGGGTCTTGTCACTGTTATTGTGTGTGCCAAAGCTACTTTGGCTGAAAGCTGCAGTTGAGAGTATTTTCTCCTGAATAACCTGCCTGGCAAGCTCTTGCATCAGCACTTGTAGTTTAACAGAGAAATACCCTGAAAATCATGAGGATCATTTCTGTTAATGCTCTGCACTGTAAAGTACACATCTTTCTATGCATCTGAAAGTTTGTTTGTTGTCTCAAATTGCTATGAACCTGAAACTAACATTATAGTGGGGAAAAAACCCTAAACCAAACAACAGCTGATCTTTAAAATGAAAAGCTTTCAAAAAACACTTGCTTTACATAGAGGCACACACTCCAAAATAGATACTAGAATCTTTAATTAAGGCCAAAGGAGTTTTCCGTTTCATCCAGCTAATACTAATGGGGCCTTTCACAACCCATTCCTTATGAGCAGATCTCTCTGCACATGTTGCCTCCCTTTGCGGATACTGTACAAGAACCAGCCTGCCTGCATGTACCTTCTCTGTGCCTGCAGGTTCTGTTCAAAACTCAGTCAGTTCCACAGGAATGTCTCGCAATTCCTGTATTAGCTACTTAATCGCATTACCTATTTTTAACACTTTTCCAATAGTGCAGATAGTTTTTTCCTTGACATGCAAAAGATATTTCAAAAATGCTGAAGTTCATTGGGCAAAGCCAAATAAAACAATCTCTCTAGGCAACAAAAATATCATTCAGAATGAAAACAAAGGTAAATGACCAGAATGGTACTTAATTTGGGTATAAATGAATAGCTTGTCCATTATGAATAAAATACCCTGCATTCTCCATGGATCCTCCTTATCCTTCTCCCTGGAGGAGAGAAGCAGTTCAAATCTCAAGTCATAACTCCTTATAAAGCATACATGAACAGTCACAAATCACTCAAATACATAAAGAAAATAAACAATAGAACTCATTATCAGATTGATAAAGAGCAGATATGAAGGCAACCTACATATTGGGGACAGCAGCATAAAATTAAAGCAAATAATCTTTATTGGATTGATGCAGAAGCCAGGGAAAGGCTGCAAGTGCTCATACTGGAAGCAACTATTCAGTAAGCATTCATAGAATCACAGAGTGCTTTGGGCTGGAAAGGATCTTAGCGATCATCTAGTTCCAACCCCCCTGACACTGCCAGAGACACTCTCCACAAGACTGGATTTCTCAAAGTCCCAATCCAGCCTGGCCTTGAGCACTTCCATCCACAACTTCTTTGCGCAACCTGTTCCACCATCCTCACAGTAAATAATTTCTTCCTTATACCTACCTCAACCCTCTTTCAGTTTGAAGACATTACATCTTGTCCTATTACTACATTCTCTTGTAAAAGTCCCTCTCCAGCACTTTTGGAGGACTCCTTTAAGTACTGGAAGGTTCTATAAGGTCTCCCCAGAGCCTTCTCCTGTCTAGGCTGAGCAACCCCAACTCTCAGCTTGTCTTCACAGGAGAGGTGTTTCAGCCCTCTGATCATCTTCATGGCCTTCTTCTGGACTCATTCCAACAGGTCCACATCCTGTTTTTGTTGCAAGCCCCAGAGCTGAACAGAGCACTCAAGGTGATGTCTCACTGGTCTTCCTTTAAAAATGAGGGTTAAGTTTCCCTTGCGTTCATTCTTTAACTTAGTGAGAGTTTAATTCTATCACAGGTTTTTAAACTTCTTTTAAAAACCAAAACATTTACATTTTGCATTGCTGCGATATCCAACCCTCACAATAGATTAGATTAACTCAACAGAAAAAACCAGAGGAATATTAAAGCTGTTCCAAATGCCAAACTTCTGTCTGGAACGCATATTGGCATGCAGTAAATACAGATATGTGTCCCAGATTTACACATTCTGTGCATTAAGTCCGACATCGGACTTATAGAATTTCTGCATTGGAAAAAATATACCTCAATGCACAAATGTCCTAACGTTGATAGGTATGCACACCATCATTTTCCTTTTTTTCAATAGCCTAGTGCATGTGCAGCAGTTTTCTTTCAATTAATTATCTGCCATGAAGCCATGGGCTTACAGTCAAGATGTAATCACATCCTCAACACAGAATGAAAAGACGATCTTCTTGCCTCATTCAGATTCAAGCCAAAACCTGCACCAACTTCATAGAAAGCTGAACTGGGCTCAGCACATGCACTGCTTAGCACTGTGAGGCCCTAAATGTACTAAGCTATGCTTGCTGCTCCCTCTAAACCCAATTCAGCCAGAATCATATCTACGCAGTCACTTGGGATGAAGTTTTAATTCCCAGCAAGTGGCTTTTAAGCATTCTTGCCCTCCATTAATAAAAAAATAGCCTGAACCTGGAGAGGGTTTTTTTCCAGCCTCACAAATTCCCCTGTGTGGTTCATAGCATGGCTTCATGAACAGTTACTGCAGCACCGTTGAAGCAACAGATTTATAGAAACAATCAACCAGGCAGAAAACTCATCAAGCTATCATTTGGCTAGAATGGTTCACATGCATCAAGCTAAGTTTTTTGTATTTTGCCAAACTTACACCCTTCTCCTGTGTCCTCTTATCAGCAGAAATGACATGGTTTTATTTGCTTTGTCCAAACAGAATTTGAATGCAGATGCTATGCATCTGCAAATGCAGATTTTTATCCGGGATAAAAAAATTCATTTCACTGTGAATTTAAGAGGAATCTAGAGGTAAATAATATCTGTGGCACGTTAAATAATGCATTAGTTACAGTTAACTCAGTCACAGTACTTTCTAGTGAAAATGAAAGGCTTTCTCATTTTAAAGCAAATAATTAACCTCAGGTTTTCTGAGTTTCTTGTCCAAAAAAACCAGTTCATGCTACAAAAACCAAACCTTTATTTACAAAATAGAAATGACTGTAGCAACAGAAGAGAGTAGAATCCTACTAGAACCAGTACATACATAAGTGCCACTGAAAAAGGGTTCCACTCATTCTTGTTAATAGCTGAGGGGTTTAGAATTTCAACCACATACTAAGCCTCTTTCAATCCTCCAAATAATATAACAAACCAGGTCTAGGCATCCTGTGTGACACTACTGATGTTTAACCTGACAATCTAAGTAGATGGAAGAAAGTTCTGTATCTTAACTTTGCATTCTAGGCTCTTCTCTATTACTTTTCCTTCTGAAACAAAACTATTTCATTTTCCCTGAGCTCACCATGGCTTTCAGTTATCTGATTTTGCTATTTTGTCTGTCCTGCCCTCCTCTCCTACCCAATGCAAGTAACTGCTTTATAAATAAAAATGGACCTGAAATGACGTTTATTTAATAAGCAATCAGCCAGACTCACTTCCAGAAGCTTTCTGCAATCTGGTGACTTATTCAGGATATGAGTCCTGTAGTCCAGCCATTACCATTGTGGCTATAACAGGCAAAAACTAAATTCATCCCAGCTCTTACCTGACCATGGTTGTGAAGACTTAAATCCAGTCCACATGTAAATTCAGTATGATGCTCAACTGTTTCCAGCAAAGGATTAGGCTTGGAAAAGTCCCAGAATCTATAGAGAAAATAAAGGAGGAAGAGAGAAAGAGAGAGAGGGAAAAAAAAAAAAAAAATCAAACAAACCACAATTAAAGTAATTGAAAGGCCATTTCAAAAATATAATGCAAGATATTGACAAATCTGTTGCTGCCAGGGTATTTAAAAAAGCAAACTCATCCACTTACAAAACACAACAAATCATATTCCTGCAAAGCCATCTGCTGATTTGCATAAATTAAACCCCACTGGGCAAAGCCATCTTTGTCTCCTGTTGCAGAAACTGAGATCAAAGTTGGCACTGAGGAGCAGTCATTGGGACACTATTAAAGCAGAGTAAAAAAATTTAGGCTAAAATACTCTTGTTATATTTCTTGAGGGCTGCGGAATTTTATCCCCGAAAGACATTAGCACAATTTATTATTTTTCTCAGTTTTTGGTATTGTACTATAGGATCTTTATTTAAATGAAAATGACACATTCATTTAGAGATCTCAGTCACTCACATTCTCAAATTTGAGACTGTGTTCCCATAAAATAGAATTTAATATTGTAATAGCAAATTTGTACTACAGAGATCAGCTGCATTACACAGTTAATTCCACTAGTTCATATTTTAAAAAGTAATTTTTGTTTCAAGCCTTGGTTGATAAAAAATGCTTAGAAAATAGACATCCGAGTTGCTCTACTTTGCCCAGCTACTGTCCCATTAGACGCAATGTCCATCAATGCAATTAACAGCAAGGATAAGAGAGATGCAAGAGTGGATGGGATGAACATCAAGGTAAAAGACACCTCAATCATAAAAAAAAAGGATTCAGAAATAGAACTTTCAGATAATAAAACACTAACAATACCCCTATGATGGCACAAATCAAAGATTAGTTCTTCTTTCTTGTGTTGTATATACTGTTCAGAAAAGCCCATAGGCTGCACAGCACAGCATATTTTGTGGACTGGCAGCTGTAATCAAATTTTCTACAGTTCAAATTTTCACACAGGAGTCAATTATATGCTTTACTACTTCTGCTACAATTACAGAGGTCTCTCTGACTTGCTCCTATTAGGGAAAGTGAAAATACTGAACAAGAACAGCTCATTATCAGACCAACTACAGCGAAAAAACTGTAAGTTCAAACCAATTCAGGTAAAACAGCAAACACTGGAGCCAGCAGGGTCAGTTTGTTTAATATGTAAATGTTATTTCCTTCATAAACAAGGAGAGTGGTATCAGCACAATGGCTTTGCCATAGCAACAATCCTCTTAATTTTTTCCTAGTACCTGAGATCTAAGACAAACAACTTATTTTGCAGGAGAGAGGAGCAAAAGACCATCTCAGCATTTTCATCCTCCCACATTTGCTCCTAAGAAGGTAAGGAAACAAGTCTTGCTGTTTCTAAGTAATAGTGGTTAGCCTTCCTTACCACACTAGCTCTCTACTAACTCTTGAAAGACAGATGCTCATAACTGAAAACTAAGATTAAAGGAGACAACTTCAGATCTACATGAAAAAAATTTAGAAAATACTTTCTGATCAATTTTAAAAATAGTAGAACAATGTGGTGTTTGTTCTATAAAAGTCATGTTGTAAAAAGGCAGAAGCAGTTAGAGTTTAAGAGTACTGCAACTCAGTTCAAGTTCAACAGACTGACTGAGAGCTTTGATTTTTTTTTTTCCAATATAAAAATAATTACTAGCTAAAGCTCAAAGAAATGTTCAGTCTCAGGACTGAGAATCATTGATGACAAATTAACGATGGCTCTCGTAAACTTTGCTGTCCAAAGCGAGAAACACTGTCTACAGCACAGCTTCCAAAACCAGCATGGTGACAACGATTTTATGCTCAGAGTGAATCTCCATCACATTCTGAAGACTGAAAGGGCAATGCAAGTTTTCTAAGACACTGTTTACCCCAGCAGGATGGCTGTACAGACATTCACAGCACAAGCGGCTGTGCTTGCATTAGTTGAATTGTAAGTGTATCTACACAGTCGGAAGCATGAACTCAAAAAGTGGGCCAGACATAAGCTTTTAGGGTCCAAGGTTTGCACAGCCTGTACAAGTGTGTCACTTAGACAGAACTGCTACTTTTACCCATATCATGTCCATTAAAACTAGAAATCACAACTTCAGGCACATCTGCACTGACTAAAGACACCCCAAAAGCTACATGAGTGCAGTTTCTTAAAACTTTACACTGGAATTGTTAAAAATATACCCTTTCCCTCATTTCTTTAGATTTTTAAAATTTATTTTACATGTACTTCATATGCAATTAATAAGCTGCACATGTATTCCAAGTGGACTGCTTATTCTAAACAAGGCATTACGTGAACAGAAAAAGCCTGGATTTTGTACTTCGTACCACCTTGTTGCAGAATCACGAAGACCTGTGCTCCCCTACCGAAACACCATCAGAACCCAAATATTGTTTCTCCTACCTATCTCCTACCTTGTTTTCCTCCCCACTCTACCCTTACTCCCTGCCCCCGCGTCTTTGCCATTAGCTGGAAAAAAACAGGCAGCAAGTATCATTTCAGGTTCCAGTGTTCGTACTGGGTAGTACAATGCATGTTGCTGCATGATGAGGAGCTAGCAGACTGGACAGGTGGTGAATTCATGCTATATCTCCTACCTTCCTTAAGGCAATTCTTTAGATTATATCTTACTACAAGGATAATAAGGACAATTAACTGAAGTGAAAACCAGTATATTTTATGAGCAGCCTTATTCCATAAGATTTGTGATCAAAGTTACTGATCTTGTACATGGTGATGAAGAGCTGGAGATTGTGGTTTACCTTAAATTATGTTGCAGAGATAATGTCCAGTATAGCACAAATTTTAACAAAATCTCCTTTTTTGCCTTAGGGGCAAGCTTCTGTGAATACAATTCAAGATCTGGCCTGATACCAGCTTAATGAAGTTCTATAATTTATCAGATCTTCTGTGTAGATTTTGGTGAGCACTGTCTGTGCCTAAAGCACCAAGATTTCTTTTTCATAGTGAAGAGTCCAAAAATACAAAACAGTTATTCCAGTAAAAGATGACACTGATGTTCTTCCAAACTGAATTTTGACAGAGATAATGTTTAAGAACATGCATGCAGACCTAAAAAAGTCCTGGAAATGTTACAGTACTTTGTGCATTTCCTGGCATTTTAATGATTCATTTGTGTTAAATCTTCTCTTTAACTGATGTACATTTTTTCTGAACTCTTCTAAAGAGTAAGGAAATAGCACAGAAAAAATTTGTCTCGACAAAGCATTTACTGGATAGGGGTTAAATCCAAATCATTACACCCAAGCATGTAAAAACTTTTCTTAGCTCCCAGTATGAAGTTGGTACGTGAACTAGGTTTCTTTTCAGTAGCTTGACTACAGTGCACAGATGTTCTGTGCACTGTTCTCATCATACTGTTTGCAAATGATGAAGCTAAAGATTGTTAACTTTGCTTTCAAGCTACTGTTTTCTGCTTTTAGATATCCAGTTGTGGTGATGTGCCAAACTAGCTGTTCTACCTGCCTCTTACACGATGGTTTGGTAATCTGATCTAAGATGTGCGGTTGTCTGGTCAAACTATAAAGCTTCAGTAACATTTAAGGTTATAGAGCTTAAACAGTAGGCTGTGCTATATCCAGTTATCTACTGTAAGTTAATGCTTGCAGATAATTCTGAACTTCAAACAGAAACAGTAAAGAATATAAATGAGCAACAGCATAACTAAACTACTATTAAAAGAACATTGCAATGAGTCTGTTTCTAAAGAACTGCCATACCATGCTGTTCTATGAATTGCTATCCAATGGGACTAAAAAGTCATAGCCCTTGAGTAGGTTAAAAATTAATGCATGTACTGGAATCCCTACTTCTCTTCCATCTTTTATATATTTATCAAGGATTTTTATTCTTAAATTTAAATGTGTGCATATACTCATCTCCACAGACCCACAAGTGTGTGGCATATATGCCTGTGCCTACGTGGCAGGATGTGGGCAATGTACGTGCATGTAGAGTGTATGGTGCATCCAGTCAAACTCTGAACATTCCTAAGTAAACTACTTACTGTGAGCTACATTGTTTTCTGTAAATGACAGTACAGGATATGTCATAGAGGTACAACATATTCTTTAAAAGAGATGCTCCCAAAGTCTTATGGTAACAAGTTTCCTCCATTATACAGAATATTTTGCTTGTTACAACTTTTTCCAAAGACTTTCACCTGGCCTTATCTGTTCACTCACACTCTCAGGCCCATAGCACCAACTACATGCCCATGGGTATCACTGATAAGTGATATCACCTCATTACAGTAAGCAAAATAATAACAATTAACATAAAAAAAATGTTCTCAAGCACTTAAGTCCTTTAGTGAAATAATGGCATGCCTGTGGGGGACAGGAGTATTATATAATCTCACCATCCAGTTCTAATCTACAACACAAAGGCACAATTTTTGAAAGGAACAAGTCCATGTAGGGACTGAAAATTTAAGGGAGTAACTGGACTGGGAAACAGACAGATTTACCATTATCACCACCTTGCCTTCCTAGCCCCTCCTTCTTGAGGAGTCTTTATTCATTGCAGCACTTCAGTCTTGTGAGTGGTTCCACCATCTCTTTATAATCCCCAAGAGGCCATACCACTGCTGCCATACATGGACTTCTAATTCCTCATTTCTCTCCTTTGCTGTTATCAGGTGTCAGGTCACTTTCAAGATCACAAAATGCAAAACGCAAAATCCTCTCTGATCCTCATGCTTTCATTCTCTTCAGGTTATGGTCACTCTGCTCTGATACCTGTCATTTAAAACACTCCTCACTAGGTTAGCATGCCTATTGGCAAAGATGCTCCTGCCCTACTTTATCAGATGAATCTTGTGCCTGCCTCATAGTGCCCCATGGCTTAAAAAGGACTTTGTGGTTGTAAAAGACTAAGCCCTGCTTGTGACACCAGCGATGCAGCCAAGTGTTGACTTGATGCAGATGTTACATAAGAACCCATATGGGTAAGTGAGAAGGGAAAGTGTTCTGAATCTGAACAAACCTTAGCAGTTTCTCCACAGCCTCCTGGACCTCAACCCGAGGGAGGCAATAAAACCATCCAAGATAGCAAAGTGCGTTAGAAGACAGATACTTAAAGAGGGAATGCAACAGGAGGCAGTCTGCAGTGATAACGAACATTTTTATTTTGGTGCAGACACTTGATTCAGACTCAGTTGACATCTCCCCTGACTAAGCTTGGTGTTGCTCATCCACTTCAGGGCACTAAACCTGTTCTCTAGCTCCAACGTGTGTTGGCAGATGTATCAGGTTTCCAGCTTTTCCCATCATGAGAATCTTTACCAGTATTCTCTACTGCTTGAAACATAGTCTCTAAATGTCTCTCCTCCTTCCTTGGACTGTGGGATTTGGGCTCTCACCTCTGAGGGGTATCTGTAAAGACCTTCACTCAGGACCCTTGATGGTGCACAGTCTGCTCATCTCCTCCTGCAACTCCTTCCCCTCAGTACCTCAAAGAGAATACATCTTCCACAGGTGACACCACCATCAGCCTCCGCCTCAGGAAGAGGCATCAGGCATTCCCTGCAGACAAGACCTAGGAGGCAACATCCTCTTTAGCCCTATTGAGGTTGCCAAGGACACGCGCTAAGGACAGCTACTCCAGTAACTATGTTCCTGTGAAATGTCACCATTGTCGCTGTACCATGTCCAGCAGTACCTCACCATCTATAGCAGAGCTTCAGAGCCCCTTTACGCCCCTGCATGTTTCTGTTAGCTGTGTTCTGGGAGCTGTGAGTGTCAATGAAAACAGTGTGTTCCAGCTCTTCCAGCAGATCTTTTGAAAACACACAAAATTCCTACAATGCTTACCAGACTAACTTCATGATGCAACCTTACATAATGTTATGGCACAAGACTGTATAGATTTATGATTTAGAAACACATACAAGCACCGAGAATTAGCAAGATTTCTCTTTGGAAACAACCTTTCTACGTCTGCTGTCAGACCACCCAGAACACAACCAGAAGTGACATTAATTGCTATGATTTGGACAAGTGGGATAACTTTACAGTCATTTATGGAGGCAAGAGGGCTTCTCCCATTTCTAAATATACTGCCTACTATATTCAGTTCATGTTAGAAAATTAAAATATAGATCTAAGAATGTGATTGAGATATTCAGGAATGTACTTCACAGTTTTAAACACCTGAAGAAAAGTACAAAGATCAGTGTTTATAGAGCCATCGTACTATCTACTCTTTTGTATGGCTCTGAGTCATGGGTCATTTACTGCCACCACCTGCGACTCCTTGAATGGTTCCATCAACGCTGCCTCCATACAATCCTAAACATGCACTGGACGGACTATGTGACCAATGCATCTGTTCTTGAACAGGCTGCAGTCACAAGTACCGAGGCCATGCTGCTGAGAACACAGCTGCCTGGGGCAGGGCNAAACCATCTATAACGCTGCTGCCTCCTTTGAGAACTCACGCAGGATCACTCTTGAGGAGAAAAGACAACACAGAAAGAACCACGTCCAGTAGATACCGCCTGGGGAGTCTTTCTGCTGTGCCTTCTGCAACCGGACTTGTCTGTCGCGCATTGGCCTTTCCAGCCATCAGGGAGCCTGCAGCAAGCACGGGGAGAGCCCTTCGAAATCTTCGTTCACGAAGCCAAGCCATGATGATGACTTCACAGTTTATTGACTTACGACAGTGTCTATTTTAGAGAAATCCCAATATCAAATCACACTTCTTTAGGACTTTTAATCAGCTTTAGGAGGTCTCAGCAGTATCAGATATACTTGGCAGCCAGGGGAACTTGCAGAAGTTCCAGTGCATTTTCAACATAGTTCATGAAACATCTGATGGCAACATTAACCACCCCTCAGTATGTCCTCTCTAGAACTGTTTTCTGTTGCAAGTGACATTAAAATAGATTATCTATTTTTATCCAATTAAAAATAAAATACTCTACCTTACAGTAAAATCATAGGAGCAAGAGGCCAATAAGGTTGCATGGAATGGTGAAAACTGCAAGAAAACAAATCAACTTTTAAAGTAAAAACATTGTGAACATATACAGACTTACTATAAGCAGAAAGTTATCAAAGTTCAACTATTAAAATGGTCTTGGTAGGTACCACATCACGCTGCAACAAAACAGCCTACATCAACAAATTTCTCCACCATGCTACTAATTACAAGAAACCATAGAATCACAGAATTAATAATCACAGGGAATGCTCTGTGGGATCCTGGTTTGTTTTGATTTCATTAAAGCAGTGCCAAAAAACCCTGCTGTAAATTTAAGAAGTTCTAGAACAGTCATATAAACAGTTACTAAATTCTGCTTTTGGCTGAGCATCATCTCATTATATAAATCAAGTTTCAAAACAGCTATGTGACCAGTTATTTATTTCCAGAGAGACAAAATCTGTGCCATACTGCAGAGAACATAAGATAGATTATTGTCATCAATTCTATATCCTAAAATTTTGAAATTGCTTACAGAAATGCGAAAACTGGAGATGAGTGGAAAACCTGAAGGTAGCATAACATCACTTCACGGTTTCCCTCTCTTCTATGGGGTATTTTACAGGACACACTCTTCTACAGATTCTTGCACACTGGTCTAAGAACTATTGCAATAAGGATGCAGTTATGCAAACATTTTTCACCTCAGCTCCAGCTTTTTGGTAACCCTCAGCTTCCAACAATTTTAAGAGCCATATTATTTCTCAACAGGAAATACACAAGCCACTGACGTAGCTTGAGTTTGAAATGCAGATCCCTCACATCATGGATCATAGGTAAGTCAACCTGCAAGACTTCTAATATTATTCACAGCAACTACAAAGTCAAAGTTAAGGCTGGGCTATTGCCACAACTGCCCAAGTTGCCAAGAAGCAGTGTATGTTAATGGCTGCTGAACTCTGCTGAAAGAGTTCCCTCTACTGTAGCAGAACTGAGGGATGTGCATGCTTGAACTTTAACCTCCATTTTTCTGGAGGGAAAAAAAAGTCAAAACAAAATATCTTTTTCTTCTGCACCTAACAAAAATGAAAAATAAAGGGGAAGAAGTGTGATGGGCAACAAAGACAAACAGTACACCTCTCATAAATCCCCTTTGCATCTTTGTGCACACAGTTTCAGATGAAGCAAAAACATCTTGTCAAAGCTTTTTCATTAAATACCCTGGAAGCTTATTTAAGATGCAAAATACTTAGCAGAGCACTACACGCAGAAGTTGAAAGAACATACATAATGTCTTTCCACTACAAGAAAAGATAGTATTTTAAAATTGTTCCATTTAACTGTAAGATACTACAATTTTATCACGTGAACAGCTGTATACAGACAGAAGATACCAGCAGATCATCCATCCTGACCTCCAACAGATCATTTATCCAAATATCTTTTTAGGTAAACTCAAAAACAATAACTAGGTTTCAGTGTAAGATATTGAAGCCAGTTAAGAATGTGAGAGTCAAATGCACCAATATCAAAGTCTCCTGAAAAAGCCTTCAAATGACATCAGTGTGCTGAAAAGGCTCTGCATCGCACTGAAAGACCACAAGAAATCTGCAGGAATCCCAATAGTATCATGTTGGGTAAAATTCCTTGCCAGTCTCAGATCTGAAAACCCCTGAACAAGTGAACAAAACACAAAAGACAGACAACTAAAGAGTTTGATTTCATGGTTGGTTTAAGCTAATTTAAGAGTTCATTGCTGCCAAGACTTGTGCACTTTCCTTTCCACTTCAGGCTGTGTACTTCTGCCTTCCTCCTTTGTGTCAAGGCTTGCAATTTGTGTGGCTGAGCAATAAATTGAGACAGCTTAGTGATCCAGACAGAAACTAGTCACTTTTAGGGACAGGATTTTCAGTCAGAGCCATCAGCTGAGCCAGCCTACTGCACAGCTTTACAATTGCTAGGGTCAGCACAATGTAGGGGAAGGGATATCAGAAGGGAGAGCTGCCTCTATTTAGGCAGCATCCAGGTCTCTCTCTGCACCACCTCTAAATGCTGGCCCACATTCTCATATGTTATGTCCACAAGGACCATGTCTACCTTGAAATGGAGGCAATGAAAGCCTGCTAAGATGGAACAGAAGTCATGTACTCTCACATACCTCTCCACCGCACATGTACAGCCTCCCCACCACCTCGTTAAAGCCACTTGGTGGCTTAGATCTCAGAGGCTGGTGCAAAGAAAGATCTACTGCTGGCCAACTTCTAATAACAATTTCAAGGCATTTTAAGAGAACAAGGTGCATGATGGGCCATAAAATGGAATAAGACAGTATAAGAATATATAAGATCCCCTACCTGGTGAGGCTGACAATCACTGAGCCCAGTGCCATATGCTTACATGGCATTTTCAGTATTTTAGTTTGTACCAGTCACCTCCGGGCCTGTCACTAAACACTACTGGGAACAGTCAAGCTGTCTTCTCTATTTCCAGCAATCATCCATATACAGTGATAAGATCCTCCTAAGCCTTGCCTTTTTCACACTAAAAAAATATCAGCTCTCTCAGCTTTTCCTGGTAGGACAGAGGTTTTAGTCTCTTAATCTTCTTTACAGCCCTTTGCTGAATTTACTCCTGCACGTATATGTCTCTCTCCCTTTTATTGGGAATCCCAAAACTGGACCCAGCACTCCATATATGGTCTCACTGGTGTGGTGAGTAGCAGGGAAGAATCACTTTCCCCAACCTGTTGGCAGCGCTCTTCCTAATGCAGACCAGGATGAAAGAAAGTAGAGAAATTAGAGGTTCTATCCCTGTTTAGGTCTTCTAGTATCTATTTATCAACCACCTGCTATCCATGAACCTGATGACACTGCCTGCCTATGCCGCCTCTTGTGCAGAGAGCTAATTCAACAAGTCTACTGCCTGATGTGAAAGAGAAGTACTCCCACGCGTTTTTAATGATTATTATCACAGGTGAGGGTGAGTAACAATTCTGCATTAAATTTCTCCAGTTTATCATGACGACAACATATATGTGAATCCCTTAGTGGCAGATCTGTTTTTAAAAGATGCCACTAACTGTCAGAGTAAGAATACGACAGTCTGTATTGATTCATTTGTCTTACCAGCTGTCAAATTGGAGTTGCAAAATTGTCTTGTTTAAAACACAAGAAGAAATAAACAAATTCAAACAGCACTGCTAAATCTTCTTCTGCTACGAAAAACCTTTCACAGAGCCAGACTAGAGTATGGTCATGCAGGCATTAAATTAGAAAAAAAAGACTAAGCATCCATCACAAGTTGGGAGAGCTGTGGTAGCTGGGATAAGGAGAGGCAGGAGCTTCTCAAGTTATCTGACCACGAACAGGAACAGGATTCGTGATACAGAATGACCACCTGTGTCATATCCTTTTCTGACAAATTACAAACTAAGCACAGTAACTTCTAAAGTTCTTAGAAACATATTAAAGATTCCAAGGCCACATGAAGCAAAATATTGACTCAGGATAACTTTTTTCCCAGTTCAGACTTCCTGGGAAATGCTAATGATACATGTTCCAGCAACACTTGAAAAGGATCAGGTGTTATCTCCCTTTTCAGCAGACTTTGATATTGGTGCATTTGACTCTAACATTCTTAGCTGGCTTCAGTATCTTACACAGAAACATAGTTACAGCTTTTGAGTTTACCTAAAAAGATGTTTCGATACATATTTTCATATAATATTTTTAAACAGCCATTGTGCATCAGGATAAATTCCTATTGGTGGGTGATCTAGTACTACACAGATGCAGTATAGTCATCTGCAGCCTTTCATGCTAGAGGTTCAAAATTTCTTACTAATATTTTCTTTGTATACAGAAAAATATGTATCCAGAACAAGTTCTATACCTTGTCTTTTGTGAATATTGACCCTTTGCGAGGAAAGACAAAGGCACAGCATCATTTAAAAATGAGTAAGGGAAAGTATTTTCTCTATCTCTAATTTCTCATATAACTTAGCCTCCTAGCCCTCTTTCAAGCTCTCTAACACTCCTTGTGGAAATATATTGACTTTCAAGATGTCATTTACTTCGAAATCCCAGCAATCTCCTAAACATCTTAATGTTTTACAGTGCTAAACTGAAAGTTTTCAAGAACAGTCACAGTAACATCCTCAAATCCTGGTTTTTCCCGGTTATTAGATAATACAAAATATCACTGCTTTCCAGAAAAATTTGTGTAACAATTCAGTGATGGTCAATGGGAAATAAAACGCAACTTACTTTTACTCTTCTGATAGCATAGGTATGACCCAGCAAGACGAACACTGGTTGCCGGATGT
The DNA here is from genome assembly GCA_013397135.1 of Pachyramphus minor. Lineage (NCBI taxonomy): Eukaryota > Metazoa > Chordata > Aves > Passeriformes > Tyrannidae > Pachyramphus > Pachyramphus minor. The sequence continues at coordinate 577,253 of VYXB01008214.1, read as the reverse complement.
TCCGCAAATCCCAGCCTTTTAAGCTACAGTCAACTGCACCAGTTACCAGCAAGTTCTGAAGATTTGATAAAACACAGATGCATCAGGACAATTTAATTACTAAATGGCAGTGATGCATATGTTGGCTAGAAAAGTTAGACAAATCAAACAATACAGATGAATAAATCATAAATGAGGTCAGGTCTCCAGTGTGTACATTAAAGACCACAGAGAAATACAAACTGTTTCTCCACTACAGGCTATTCTGCCCACCATACAAAAGAATAAGCAAAATCTCTGACCCATTTGGGCTGTCTATCCATTGGAACAAATCTCTTCTGGAGATTTAATAGTGAATGGGAGCAACAAAGCACCTAGACATATTTTTGTAAAGAGAAGATGTAATATTATTGCAGCAGAAACCCCTGCTACTTAATGAGAGTGGTTCAATTAGGAAAACAGTGGGATGAACATTTCTATACCTCATCATATTTGCACCAGTCACAGCTCAATATCTCAGCCTGGTGGGCCGGTATCACAAGTTTGACTCCTGGGGCTTTCACATCCCAAATTCTTAAAGTCTGATCACCTGAAACATAGAGAAATTGATTCAATGTTGTTGCAACACTTATGGGATACAATTAATCCATTAGTACTTAGTAGACAACTGTTTCTTAGCTGCATGAAATACAAATGACTATATGTGGACACTCCTGACAAATAAAGCAAGCACATTATAGACACAGGAGTCAGAGTAATGCAAAAATCAGAACTTACTACTCTCTTTCATTAGAAAAAAAACCCACAACTTCACTTTATTACTAACACTTCCATTATTTTTGAAACTCTGATTTGATTAAATGATGGAGTAAAATACTTAAAGAACATGTAATCAACCTAAGAGCTTAAAGTCCATTTAAAAATGGACTTAAAAAATCAGAATCACAAAAAAACCTTTCTTTGCAAGCCAGCTGAGTCACCTAGTCACATGCTTTTGGCACAAAGAAAAGGGAAATGTATCGGAAATATCAAGATTCTTTCAATAAAAGGAAAGTTTAAGATGCATCACCTCAACATAAAGCCTGCAGTTACTCTCATTTATTGAAATATTACGAGATAAAGTCATTCTACTGTAACTGTTACAAATAGGAAAGGCAACGTGCTTTAACCTTGTAGCACATACACACACTTTCACAGACACACACACAGGTCTTCAGAGAGCTATGAAGGGAGTCCAGCTTAACTTAAGAGCTATGAGTCACCTGAGCCTCTCTCTTTAACTCCAGCTATAAATTGTCTTCTACTCCTAAAGATCTTTAGCATTTGTATACACCCTTCTTATACATTTGGTTCCTAATGGCTTGTAAAGACATAGAAAGCTGCATCACTATCCTTTTCAATTTTTTAAACTGGGATTCTCTCCTTAGCTCTGAATATTTAGCTTTGAATCAGCAAAAATGGATTCTCTAGTTCACTAATTTACAGAGAGACAAAATTAATTAGATTGATGATTATACCTATGTTTATTCAACAGAGAAATTGTATCACTAAAGGTTGCATCCAAACACCCATGATTTCTACAGGAACCATGTATCAATACTACCTAAATTAAAAAAACAACAACCTGTTTTACCTTGCTACTGAGGAAATTATTGATATTTCCTTATTGGAAACACTTCTGGAAATTTTCAAATTGTTTTTGATCAATAATCAGTATTTTCATGCTGTTTAGATCCAAGCATTTTGATGGTTTTAGTGCCCTGTTGGTCACTGGCCTTAGAATATACAGCTGAGCACAAAAAGTCACAGCTCTTTCCAAAAACCATCCCTAGACCCACAACAGCAATATTTCTATTGCATGAACTACTAGGCCCTGCAGACTTGACAAAACAACACAAAACATTTGGAAAGTTTGAAAAAAAAAAGCTAAGGTGGAAAGAGCTTGGTTCACTACATGTCACAAGACTGGCCTTCTGACTGTGGTACTACGCAGATCACGGGGAGCTTTGCTCTCATGGCTGGTTGGCTTGTCCTCAGACCTCATGACTGTGAGAGATATGATACCCTTGATGGATAAACTCCCCATCTGCAAGGTAGGAACAACATGTAATTTCTCACTGTTTTCACTCCCCTTGCCTACTGTCAGGAGGAAGACTGCTGCTCAGGACATGTACAGCACTCCTGCAGTCAGCTGAAGCCTCAAACATCACCATAGTTCTTACAAAAACAGGGCAACATATGGAGGGGAAGAAACATGGACAGCAGGGTCTTGGCAAAAAAAGGTAGTATGCCCATCCACTCACCATTAGTCTTGCTAATCTGCTTGCCTGCAGAGGACAGATTTCAGTTTGAGTCTTAAGTCTTTCTGAGATATTATTATTGGCTTCTTAAAAAGCTTTTATTTTAATTTCATCAGATAACATATATTTGAAGGGGAAACACATATTTCACTACAGACAGGATCATTTTTTCCAAGCAAATAAATATATAAATCCAGGTGAACTAGAATGAACTGCTACAGAGATGCAGCATTATGAGGGCCAAAAACATTTGAAAAAGTAAGATACTCAGCCAATAACAATTTTGACACTAAATATACAATTGTCCCAATTATTTCTTTTTTAACAGAAAATGCTGATGCATGAGAAAAATAAAAAAGGGAGTTATTTTCCTTTTTTTTAACTTTATCTTTGAAAATGCTAGACTTAGCTGTTATTAATTCTGACTGGCACTATCTGGGAAATGTTTTTAATGGAGTAACACAACATGCAAGTAAACCTTTTTGTGAATAGGAAAAACTGAATTAAAGCCAAAGGCAAACCCAAATTTTCCTTTTAAGTGGAAACATCAGATTAATTTAAAAAAAGTTAACATTTTAACAAACTTTTTTTACCTCAAACATATTTCCATTACCTCACTATATATATATATTTACATTTAATTTCAACAAAAGCTGCTTTTAAAAATTTTGCCATTTCCATGATTCCTTCAAAACTGGATTACTAAGGATGCTTTTCTTCCATATGGTAAAGCAAAAGTAGAATAATAATAATAGAAGGTGCAAGTAAGGCACACCTAGTACAATAATATTCCCTAACAGCCACTTCCAGTTCACATCCAAAGTAAGCAACCACAAAAGTAGCCAACATTTTCCGCACAAAATTTTTCTATTTTTGTAATAAGCAATTTCACTATGGCAACAGATTTTTGCTGGTCTGTTAGATAATTATGATTCCAGAATTGTTTGTATATTGTACTGGCTTCTTTCTTTCTAATGAATATTTGTGAAATCTTGGATGAATCAATAAAACTACACAATATACACTCATCTATTCAAAATTTTCCAAAGAGATGCTAATCTACAAGTATATCATCCTTATACATAGCATAAAGACCGCTAATGTGAATGGCAATGTATAATACTGAAAAGATAAAGTTTATTTCAGATTTAAATTTTATGTAGGTTTCATACTAGCTTTTTTACTCACAGGTATATTTTACCCAGATCCATAAATCACAATCTCCAACGTCCTGTGAGAACAACCAGCTAAGCAATCACTGCCAGACAGTGAAGAGGTACAATACTAATTATAAAAAATAGCTAGGTATTTGGGAGGTTAGTAAAACCCCAAGAAACCTTAAACACTATCTGAATGAGAAAAGGATTCTAGCCAGGACAGGTACAATGTTTTTGAGGAACCAAAGTACTGCTAGCTCAAAGTTTTACTTAAAAAAAACCCAAACAAATCTGGGTTTTGGGTTGGTTTGGGGAGTTTTATGTTCTGAAGCAAGAAGTCTGACTTCTTACACTGTTCTCTCATCAAGAAAAAGAACTACCAATAAATAATATATCTTTAATTTACTGTAGGAAAACCATAAAGGACATGATTACTGGCATATATGGCTTGGGTTGAAAGGGACCTTCAAGATCACCTAGTTCCAACACCCCCTGCCATGAGCAGGGACACCTTTCACTAGACAAGGTTGATCAGAGCCCCATCCAACTTGGCCTTGAACACTTACGGGGATGGGGCATCCACAACTTCTCTGGGCAACCTGTGTCAGTGCCTCACCACCCTCACAGGAAAGAATTTCCTTCTAACATCTAATCTAAACCTACTCTCAGCTTGAAGCCAGTACCCTTTGTCCTGTCACTACATGCCCTTGTAAAAAAAACCCAAAAAATCTCAATTAAGTACTTCTGCAGTGCCATTGAATGACTACAAGTTAACAGCACCTGCTTACTTGTCTGCATTTTTAAATACTAAACCAGATCAAATTATTTAGCTCAAATCAAATAGAAAATCTGTGGAAGAATCAAAAGCAGAACCCAAATCTCATGACTCTCAAAAACAACCTTTTTACATATGCTGAAGTGATAGTGCTGGTCATTTCTATTATAGATAATTGTCTTGATTTTGGCTGAAATAGAGGTATTTTTCTTCCTAGTAGCTGGTATAGTGCTGCACTTTGGATTTAATACAAGAATAATGTGGATAACAATGGATTTTAGTTTTAACCTTAAAGTCTAGCACTGAATGCAAGGGCTTACAAGAATGCAGCCCAGATTTACAAATTCATTTGTAAAGCAGCAAAGCTACAGTTACCCAACTCTTGTGTCAACATAATCAAAGTTCATCAGAAATTATCACACTTCATTTTGCTATGAGAAAATTGTTTCCCCTGGGCTTTCAGTCTGAAAAATAAGTCTGAGTAAAGAATACAATTAATTGATCTAAGTACTGATGAATACAGGCATTGTCATGCAGATTTCAAAAACACTTTCCTTCCCTTATTCATGATTCAAGATGTTATTAAAACCATGTACCTGCCATGATCAGTAAACTTAAGAAGTGATTTTAAAAGGAATGCAGCACTAAAATTGAGGTCCCACTGTTTAAGATATAGGCTAGCATTAATTCTAAATTTGGGCTTTGTCTAATCTAAAACATTCATATTTTCATTTGCCAGTGTTGTATCTGTATTGAAGAATACTACAGTTATCCAGATAAGGGTAAAATGGTACTCATTAATTACTTTCTACTGTTAAATTTAAAGGGCAGTATAACTACTTGATACTATAAAGGATGCTTTCTTCATAAATCACAGGTCTGAGCAAGGCCTATCACTCTGCAATTATGAGAATCATTGAGCAGAACTGATTTACATTTGACTATATACTACTATTGTTTGCACTTCACAAGCTCTTTATATGCTTCTCACCAATTTGCTCTCTGGGTTAAAAAATAAAAAATTCTGGGCAAATGACACAATGACCCATTAAACCCTTTTAGCCATGATGATGCTGTTAAAACGCTCATATCACTTCTTTAATGACATTTTCCACATCAGTGTGTTTTCAATGTAAGGCAGACTGGGGCTCTGGTTTGGTGCCACATGTACTCCTGAATCTCCTGCTTATCATATCAGCTCAGAAATTGCTACTGACATCACAGGAGCAGTTATTTACATATATAGAATTAAGAGTTTGTTCTGTTACTATTAACTCCCATTTTCAAACAAAAAAGAAAAGCCATTTAATTTCTTTTTGAGAGCACAAATAATTGTACATGAAGACAACAGTATTGTAAAGTACCTCACTCATCCCTGTAAACATTAAATGGAAGTTTATTAGATGCTGAATAAAAGCTGATTTAACTGAAGCATCAGACATACCTATCTTCTGTAATTTAACTGCATTTTATTGTCCACTGCAGACAAGATCAATTTTCCTGTATGTATTCAGAATGGAGACTTAGTGAAGCAAAACAGCTACACCTGGTATCAAATTCTTTTTTAACTGCCTTATATTGGAGTCTTAGGTTTACCATTTTCTTCACTTATATTCATTTTGTGGTCTCATAATAGCTTGAGGAAAAAGTCATATACCAAAATCAAAGATTAGCTTCAGGCATAAGTCAGTTCTTCTGAGCAGTTGTTTTACTGTGGCTCGCAGTTCTGTTTGGGTTTCTGTTTTCAGTGTTCACAAACTAATTAGTTACATGGAAATTAAACTTCTGCTGGCATCTATGGGGATTCAAATAAAGGCAGAGGAACGGCTGGGGTGAACCTTGCAAAATGTTCTTAAATGTCATTCCTTCTTTCTTACTCTCTTTAAAGAAAAAAAAGTTAAAAAAAAAAAGATTGCATTGTTTTATTTAGATTTAACCAGAAGTATTTCAAGATCAACATTTTTTCCAATCTGTAGTTCACAACACACCTATCTTATTTTACTAATACATGCAAAATTGAAGATGCTGTACTTGAAGTACTTAGAGAAGAAAAGTGTTGTGTTTTCTGTGCATATTGTTTTTCCTATATAATACTATGGAGTCATCAATCACTGAAAACTGACTGCAATTAGCTTTAGGCTTCAGCGGTTTGTTAGTCATTTTCCAGAATCAAGTAAAATTCACAGAAGAATAGGAACTCTTTAGTGTTTTAGTCAAAACTTCCAACAGCTGCACCCACTGAGTCACTCAAAGAACAGATCAATTGTATGTTCCTGTACCCAAATTAGGTACCATGACATACAGCATCTAACCATCAGTGTTTCCCAAAATTGTTCAAGTGGCAATATTAGAAGAGTTTTGGCTCCATATCCTAGAGATTCAAATTTGAAATAGTTAGCTGGATCAATACAGCCCTTCTGTTCATCTAGAATGTGACAAATTTTGTATGAGTAAGACTACCATGGATAGCAGGGTTCTGAGCAGGATTTTAATAAAGCCATAACATCCTTCAGAACTTGCAAAACACACTAAGCACTTAACCTTGACCAAACAGTACTTAGCTAGCATCTTGTAGGATACAGCTGGATTTCAGTAAACTGTTCATACAATGTACAGGGCTCAATGCTGTAAGTTTCTGCACATCCTATTATCTCAATAAGAGCTGCCTCAGTGATTCTTCAAATAAGTTGGAAATATCTGTGCTCCAGCACCTGACTTTCAAGCATTACCGTGTTAGAACAAATAAAAATTACTTCTTAGTCATTCTAGCTTAACTCTGCAGGCAGAATCAGATGGAAATAGCCAGACTCAAATTTTATGAAAGCCATATGCACTTTTTCATAAACTTCCTGTAGGATAGGGAAGACCAATATCTGTGCGTACACACTGCCTCTCTAACTTTGGTAACAGGAAAACATATTTATACTTGCTTACCCTCTTGATAAAAGAGCCAAAGAATTTCTATTTAAATCAGTACAGATGTACAACAGACTTGAAATCAGAGAAATTCAACCCACCAGAGTTTATCTATCAGTATTTGTATCAAGGCAGTGTCTTACAGCCCCCCAGTTTCCCAAGTAAACTCTGTGGTTAGCATCACCCCTTGCCCAGTTAGATATCAGCTGGGCTCCAGATCTCACTCCAGAGCTCTTCTTGTGCCTCTGGAGCAGGAGCAGTGTCTGGAAAACACTACCACCTCACCCCTCTTTGCCTCGGGGTACACCCAACTCAATTATGGTTGCATTGACAGCAATGGCCAAAGCAGGAAAGTAAAACTGATCATTATCTTTCCCAAAGAACAACACACAAAGATCTACGGAAGTACTTGAACTTGCACAATGGGAACTGACTACGTTTCTTACAGAGTTAACAGTCTACTGACACTTGAGATAGTTTGAACAAAAACCTAGGCCAAAACACAAAATAAAGTACATAACATGATCTAGTGGTCAGTAACAAGAGTGAGATGAATGGAAGAGAGCTATATAAAATAACAGAAAAAAATTGCCAGAAGGTCACTGCTAGAGAACTGCTGATCCCCATTTAAATGGACAAGAGGGTGATTTACTGATTGCAACAGAACCTACAAATCCAGCTGCAGCAATATGTTTACCTTTCCTTGTTCTGTTTTTATGTGTGACACACACTACCACCTGCTGGACAAAGTGCTGAACTAATCCAATAACATAAAAGGTGGCTTTTGGTTTTTTGTTGCGAGAACCTCTTTACCATCATGTTTACCTGAGGCAGATGCAAAACAACCTGGGATGTGTGGAGACCATATAGTGCTGTAAATGACCCCTTCGTGGCCTTTAAAAGTGCATAATGACTTCCCCACAGCTGGATCCCACTGAATAAAGCAAAAAAGAAAACTGTTCAATAAGAAAGAAAACATTAAATAAGAAAGGAAAGGGTTTCAAACATTAAAAAAAAAGCTTCATACATACAGAAAGGACTAAATGAACTCCTTTTTAGCATGCATCATGGAAAGCATTTGTCTACTTAAACTGGTATCAACTGAGGGATTAAGCAACACCTCAGTTAAAACAGAATTTCAGCCTTAGGGTAAAAATAAAAAGCAAAAGTGCACCAATGCTGTTTCTTAACACAAAAAACTATCAGATCCAAAACATTTCCAACATACCAGCTTGGCTGTTTGATCCCATGAACCAGATACCACTAGCTGTTCTCCTCTAGTTTGGCTCCAGTCAACACTATACGCCTATAAATGATATAACAGCATCGTTTGGAAGGAGCATTAGAATACAAGTTTGAGACTATAGCCAGTCAAAGTTTCACAAAATAGACTTGGATTTGCAGATTGTATCCTAGTCAGCTAAAAAACCATACCAGTCAAACACCACAAAACTGCCAACAATGTTATTTACCTGAACAAAAATTAAACTTAGCATCTCAGTCAGACATTAAAGGTACATATAGGCTAAGAAAAATATCCAAAAAAGCAGTTGGACCAAACTGAGGAAAAAAAAAAAAAAGTTGCAATAAAATCCACATACATTCCCCATCACTAGAAGTCTACCACCTTAAAAGCTGTAATTCAGACTAATTTCTTATTGCTGATCCACTTTTATTCAAACACCTACAGTCTCCAGTTGCGAGAATGAAAATGTCATCTCCACATCTGACTTTGAGGTTTTAGCTGACTAACAATAAATGCTTTTTACTATACCTATATTTCTCCTAAGAAATATATGTCATAAAATACTCCTGGTTTTCATCTTTTCCTGGCTGTATTACAGGTTTTTTTTTACCATTCAAATCTTCAAACAAGTAGAATAAAATTAAATTAACAAAACTCAACTTCCCTCGTTGCTAATCATTTCAGCTATTAAGAAATTGCTTTTTTACTGTGTAGTTGAAAAAAGTTCCCTCTTCCCTGACAATGTATTATAGTACTGGCCCCCTCTTAACAAGAGGATACCTAAATTCTATCCTTCACTGCTGATTTTCCAGCTCTGCTGCCTCCCAAAAACAAATCCCCAAGTCTCATGTACAACTTCCACCTTCAAATACACAGTTTCTTTATCTACTTGACGGAAGGTGCATTCTATTCTGTCTAGTTTTACCTCACACCAAAATGGCTCAATAAGCTGCAGTGGGACATGAGCCATTTCAGTGCTAAGGTGGAAAAGTACTAACTAAAACAGTACATTTGCTTTTCTTCCTGACCCAATCGGATCTTCCATGACACTTCTTAGAAATATATCACCACCTACCAGTAATAGGTGACACTGCTTTCAACAGTTGGGCCACTAACCACTGAGGATTTGTACTCCACCTGGAATAATCTAGTTCTAGCACAGCACTGGTTCTGATCTGCAAGTCAACATGGCTAGAAGCTGTGTTTGTTTTGGATAGATGGAATTGTTTATTAAATGACAGCAACCCTGTTTTGAAGGTGAAAATGCTTGGACCTGTGTCACCAGACAAAAAAGCAGAGAAGATGAAAGGGAAAGAAATTCAGCAAACAACAAAGTCTTCTATGGAAAGTGTCCTGTGTGGGAAAGGAAATTGAGGTAACATTTAGCTATTTCAGAGCATTTTCCTTCCTAAGAAATAATATGGTCTATGGTAGATCTAGCTTAAATGAACTGGTTTTCACCTATTTGCTTTTTTTCATAAGTGGAAAGCAACCACTGCCCACAGAAAAACAAGGTGCATTATCTGCAACTGTCCTTTTTTATTTTACAAAGTCTTGCTTCCCATATACTGAAAGCCATGTTGCTCTGGTCCCATTCTGTACCAGCTTCCTTGAGAAGCTTATAGTCCAAATCTACAAGACACTGTGACAGTACTTGACAAAAGCCAAATAATCAAATAACTAGAGGCAACTATTTTGTTTGTTCTGCCAAACCATGCTTTTACCTCTTGACTTTTCTACTTTTGCTAGTTAACTAATTGTAGCTCATTAAAACATCCTCCCTGCCAACCTGACTACTTTTACTAAAATGGTAACAAAGGAGACACACAAGTGCTGCCACATATTCTAAGAATCGAAGACATCACAGTTCTCTGAGGTGGCTCCTGAGCTCCTCACATACATTAGCCTCCCTCTTTATCCCTGAATTTGTGTGATGGCCTGTGTTCAACCCCTAAGCCATTGCTGTTTCAAAATGCCCTTAAATGCATCTCCACACAGTATGCCTCTTTCACGAAACAGCTCAGTAGAAGCGTCTGGCTCTCATATTCACGGTCAAGATTTTCCAGAAATAAATACATCCCTGGGAAATACACACCTGTATCACACACCTCACGCAGCCCATTTGGGATACATCAGATGTACTGCACAGATAAGGCAAAGTGCACATACGGCTTGCAGCTCGCTCCCAAGCTATCAGCACGGAGATCTGCCGCGCACGTGTTGACACACGGACCTATGTGCATATGGCACACATGGCTGGGACTGCTCAGCGCTCTGCAGCTGCAGCGGAGGCAATGGGACCTGGGCATATTCTCCTCCAGGCAAGAATTACAAACAGAACAGACCACAGGCTCAGAAAAAGCAACAGCTACTGTCCGTTTGGCATGTGACAGGTCCAGGTAACATGAAGAGAATGAAAAGAAGATGGTGTGGAGAACCAAGTAAGGTTCACTTCTATTCTTTCCTTTTCATGCTGTCATTCAACATCAATTTGCAGACAATTCAACAGAAGCTGTGTTGAGCAACTGAGGAAGACAGTGCTTTCTTTCCCTTCAATGATAAAATACATGAACACTAGTTTATGCCTTAAGAACAGCAAGAAATGCCTCAGGCAAGAGAAAAAAACAAGAGTAAAAAATGTAAAACCATAAAATTTCATTCAGCATAAATGTTCAGGTTCACTTTACAAAGCCTATTTAATTTGAGCATTCTGTTGTCTTACATTCAAGTGAGACTGCGTCAAAACCAAAGTAAATTAGACTAATTTATTCATGAGATTCAGCAGTTGGTTAGTGCTGGAATAAAAGTCATTGTCCTTTGATAATACAAATTCACTTTTAAATTAAAAATGCACATCCTATTTGAGGGGGGACAATGATCTCATTCGGAAAACAAAAACCAGATTCCTGTCCATCTTGCATTAGAAATAATATAAAATGCATTGACAAATTGTCATTAGAAATGTCAGATGAGGTTTAAGGATTAGGAAGGTAGTGAGAGCACTGTCTCAGTGTTTACCACAAACTATTAGGGAAGTTCCCTCTGAGATCTTACATCTTAATGCAAACTCATAAAGAATCAATACAAACCTTTCCTATCTCACAATAAACACTCAGCCCATGTTTCCTACACTGTCTTTCTAACCATGGTTGAATATGCCCACCTCCCCAGGCTACCTGCTAAGCTAAGACTTGGACACAGAAATGTTCACTTCACAAACAACAGATGGTGTAGCAGAACCAAAATAAACTTATGGACAGAATTTCAATGAGAAAATTATAGAAACAAACAAAAAATTTGGTACTTTCCTTCACCTACTTACTACTGTCAGCCTTTGAAAATTATCATAAAACTAAAAATTCTCTGTTTACACTATGTATGTATTGAACAAAAGTAGCAAAACTACAAAGAAACAATGTACAGAAGATGGACTGTTGTGTAACTCCAGTCACTCAGCTTTTAGCTTTGTACTTGATATCTGAAAAAATCTTGAGGTTTTGGTGAACAAAACTGAATTTCTTCTATAATTTTTATTTACTACATATCTACTAATTTATTTTATTGAGGTTGTTGTCATTTAGGTAAAGTAATCCCAGCTAAAACTGATTGCATCCAAAATTCAAAGACTGAAGCGAGTGGAAAGCTGGAGAAAGGAGTAGAAAAATCACTCTGGGGACAATATGTGTACTACATATTGTAGTACACACCCTTAAAACTAGGCAAATATACTTATAACCCTATTCTCTACCCATACAGCACTGCATACTGAGATTTTATGAAAATGAAATGCAACAGTATCATAGCAAGGCTAAAAAATCATACACACTGTCCCAACATTTGACTACAGGATCTGTAGAATCTCACAGATGCTAGGATGGAAAAGCATAAGCAGTTCTGGGTGCAACAGAAGTCCTAAGGATCTGCATAATGTGTATCACTCTATAACCTCAAGGATAACATTGATACATCAGCTGCCTTATTTAGACCTACCCAATAAGGCTCTCTAAAAATCACAGCGTGACTGCAGTAATTTCATACAATACTTAGGCCGTAAGGAACCACAAAGGCTATTGTGAATTTACTAGATTTGTGTCATTAAGCTGTACCTACTACAGGATATGAATGAACACAAGAATATGTACAATAGGCAGGTCACTTTATATTCAAAAGTAATGTTATTAATTCAAACCACAGACCCAAAAAAGTTAAAAAATAGGAAACAAAAAGCCACTTTGGATTATAAAACCACAAATAAATATTTTAATTATTTAAACATCAGATCATCCATTAAATTTTTTAAGTTTGCCTGGTTTACCTCCAGAGTGTGCTCTTTATAGACTTGCAGTGGACCTTTGGTTTTAGCTGTATCCCAGATTTGCAGAGATCCATCTCCACTACAAGTGATCAACACATGTTCATTATTCTCACTCCAGGTCACATCAAACAGGCCATCATTCCAATCGAAACTAAACAAAAAAATTAAAATATGTGTCTGTGAGAAAGCACGACATAAAAGTCTGGACTAGTTACATGCAAACACAGCATTTCTTTAAATCGCCCTTTTTACCATTCTACACAGTATTTTTATATATCTGAGTTCTAGTGAATCTCCTTACAATTATAACTTACTTGCTATAATGCTAACTTCTACAACTGTATGCCCAAATAGGTTGATTCAGTTAAAGCATAAATGTACCAAGGACTTTTCACACACAGAGAATGAACTCTGATTTCAGTCTTGAACTTGCCATGCAAACCAAGACAGCGGTACAACATATCTCAGTCTGATATACAGTTTCTCCACACTGCTGCTACATAAGTAGGAGTCCTTTGTCTATAACAGTTATGGTAAAATAAGAAATGAAACTGCGTTGTGAGAGCCCTATCCAATTCACAAGACCATCAGGAACCTGAGTCACAATGAAAAACCAACAGAAACACAGCCATGAACTTACTGAAGATCTCTACACTCCCCTAAAAAGGTTATCAACACACAAACAATTCATCATATGGGATCTGGTACCATATATTAGTTGCTCTGTGACAACTATCAATGACCTTGCTGCTATCTGATACCAAATAAAATTTACTTACACCCTTTTCACTGAAGGTTTAGCTAAGCTGAGGTTAAACTTCATAGAACCCTGCAGTAATGATGAGGGAAAGGCACACACACAGAATGCTTTGATAGAGAAAATGACAACAGTCTATTGCTCAGCAAGTTAAGAGGATTTTCTACCACAAAGTAAGTGGAGTCACTGGAAACAGAGAAATGAACAGCACTAAGTCAGAGCACTTAGCAGAAGTAACAGAGTGCTGAACAGCTTCAAAGAGTCTTGTTTTAGAATTATGAATGAAAACAGTTTCTCTGAGTATGATTAACTATTTTTTAAGCACTTCTATTTCAGCATTCTTAATCTAAACAGCTGCTGTTTCAAAACTTTCCTCAAAAAAATTTTAGGTCAACGACAGTCAAGTATTAAACCCCCTCTTTTCTAACCTTTCTCCTCCTTCCATCCAGAACAAAATCAACCTCCTCTCAAATGCTTAGAATATTTAATCTCCTAGGAAGGACCCTGATGACTTTATGTAGCTTCCTGCTCTATTTTCAGTAGAAGTCAATCACAGGGGCATAAATTTACGTGGCAAGGCACTGTTCCTAAAAACCTAAAGCTTATAATTTCAAGCTAGGGCAGAAAGGCTGCTTTTAAATTACACTGTCAGTTTTATATAAAGTTGTTTACATATGGAAATAGCACAAGCCAGGTGACCTCCCACAACAAAATCTATGCAACGTAAACATATCTTTTGTATTGTATGTAAATACATTCATTTGCATGTAAATACAAAGATGGGTATTCAGTAAACACTTTAGCATAGATACAATACTTTATACCCCTAACAATAACCCAAAATACTTGAGTTCTGTCTTGTACTCAGAAGTATACAGTAAGTTTTTCTCTTAAAAAAATAGTAGACCTGTTACCTCCTGAGCAGAACAATCCCAGCTTCATTTTGTTCCAGCACTGCCAGAGTTCCACAACCTAAACCAGCAAAATAAAACAAAACATCACAAAAATGCATTGACGTGTGATTCTTCAAATCAATTCTTCAATATGTGCAAATACAAAGGGCACCTGAACTTTAAGAGGCCAAACAATTAGTTGCATAATTAAACATCTTGTGGTCTCATGTTCTCTAAAACAATAATTCATCTACATCAGATAGTTTTGGTTTGATTTTGGTTTGCTTTTTCTTCACTATAGTATATCTGTAGGCAAGGCTGAAAAAGACTCACTTATAAAGCACAAAAGTGCCTTTTATGGGCCTCATGTGACAGACATACCAACACAGAGCTCCCTTTTGTCTTTTTGATAACACAGCAGACCAGACAGAACACTTCCCCCCCCCCTCCTGAATCTAGTAATACAAACAGAGCTCAGCAGAAAGTAAACAAAAAAAATTCAGTTCTGATAAAAAACACACAGGTTCTGCTTTCACAGCTGAACAGGATATTGTCAAAGTAATTTCACACTAAGAAACTTTATTTAAAATTAATGTTTTGGGGAGCAATACTCCCCCCGGAAATGAAAAAGGTCCCAGTATTGAGAAACGTTCAGCCCGAGTCTTCCACAGGGCTGCAGGATCACGTGCTTGGGCACTCAGGGATTGAGACAAGAACGGTTGAAACTACAAAATCACAGAATATTCTGAGTTGGAAAGGCCTGGAGAAAGTATTTTCAGACATTCTATTCACCATGTGTACGTTTTCACTAGTGTATTTATTCTCGATCCTATCCAATGAGCGCTCCTCCGCGAGGGCGCTGCTGTGAGAACACTCCGGCAGCAGCGGGCTGGGACTCGGGAAGCGGCAGATCCCGGGGGGGCTGGGGGCGGCACGAGCAGCTCCCGCACCAACCCCAGCCCGCCCGCGGGGCACAGACGCTGTCCCACAGCAAAACCAACGCAGCGTAAAGGGAACTCGTCCCCAGACGCTTTTGCAGACACTGTCTGTCCTTCCGCACACCCACGTTTCCAGCCTCCTCCTCCCGCGAGGAGCCACGTTCCCGGTCCCCCCCGCCGTCCCCCGCACCTGCCATGCCGTAGTACTGCGCGGCGGCGCAGGCCACTCGCCCCGGCCAGTAGGGCGAGAACTCCGCCGCGTAGCCGTGCAGCCCGGGCAGCCGCAGGGCCCCGCCGGCACCACCCGCCGTGGTGCNCCGCCGCGCCCCGGCCCCGGCGGAAGCGCCCGCCCGCCGGGCGGTGCCGGAGCCGCGGCGCCGCCACCGCCATCTTTGGCGATGGCAGGTCCGGCACGGGCCGTGCCGGTGCCGCAGCTCGGGATGAATAAGTCCTCGGAATCACCTCCCCGGTGAGCACGAGAGCGCTTCCAAATTTCAGGGACAGTCCTCTATTTTATATGCCACGTAAGGCATAAATCAGCTCGTTGTATGTGCATCAGCTTGAATACACGAGATGTTTCAATCATAAGTATGTTAGCTGTCATTTTTCTTTTTAAAAGGACCTTAGCTATTTAATTCTTCAGTTTTGTTTAATAGATCTGCATATTTTTTCATTCTTATCATTAGGTCGCTAGGCCTTATGGAGGTCCTTTTATGAACAAACTTTTTACACCCATGACACCTTTTTAAGTCAGTGGGAATTTTGCCTTTGAAAGGACGAGGTGGTGGGGGTGTTCAGGCTTAGAAAATTAGTATTTCAGCAGAGCAGCAGCTGCAGCTTTGGCGGTGTTATATCCTATATATATATATATTTCCTTTATATATATATATATATGTTCTTATGTATATGTGTGTTTTAAAATACAGATACAGAGATTACTCCATTTGGACACAGACTAATTAGTTATAATAACCCGTCAGTGTATTTACAGATAAAAATGCAAAAGTAATTACACATTTGGAAGGTACAGCAAAGGCAAATCAGATTATTTAATCTAGGTTACATCATGGAACTTGCAGCATAATTCTGCTATTCAACCTTATATTTAAAATTAAACCTTAACTACAAAATCCATTGTAAAGCCACAGAAATGTCCCATTGCTTAAACTGGAAGTCAGATGCCGAACACTGAATTAGGCAGTTCTACTCATTCTTTGATCTCATGATGAAAGTGAAAACAAATATGTTTATAGAGCAGCCTCCAGGATTTTAGAATAAAATTAGTTCAAATTCAGTGCAAGTGAAGCTCAATCTAATGTATCCTTTGCATTATCACAGCAGCTCCCAAAGCCTCATAACTGGCAATTTATAGGCTTAATCTGATGGACATCTCATGAGATAAGGTTTTTTTAGCTTCAGGGTAAAGGAATACCTTACAGAATAGGCTGCTCCAGGCCAAATTCAACCAATTTTAGCCTCTGTGGAATATTTTTACATCAATTTATCTTTTTAAAATGCAAGTTACAGGACAGGTTTCTGGGCAAGTGTTTTTAAAGTAATTGTCCCCTTTGTGACTGGGATGTCAATAACAACACTTGGAAGGATACAGGGCCACCACAGTGGTGCAGTAAGTAAATTTGGACACGGCCATTTGCGAGGTGTGTGAGTCAAGTGCTTGATGGTGTAAAGTCCAGTTACTCTGTGGACAATTTATCACTGAATTGGAAAGGTTTCGTCAAGTGCATTGTTCAAAACTAGTTGATCTTCTGTAGTGAGTGAAATTCTGCAGAGAGGTTACGCAAACAGGAAGCAGTTCTTATCAGTGGCCCAGCTTTGTTTAAAAGACAGGATTAAAAGAAATTTTGTAGACATAAAGATCAAGAAGTGGATAAAAGGTTACAGGGAGGTCCCGAGAGAAAGACTAGTTTCCCAGACATTTTTTTCATAAACAAACTTTTGAATTCAGGTTTTAAAGATCTGTAGAAGTAGAAAGCAAAATAATACAGCAAATGAAAGTATTTGCATAGGCCAGTTTCAAGGTAGAGAGAATAACAACTAAAGAAACAAAAGCTATTTTATAAACAAAGAGAGAAGGACCCAACAAACAAAATTGCTAAACATGACTGTATTTCCTCCTCACCCTCTAGTCAGCTGAGTAAATTAAAGAAACATGAAAGACCGCCAATCACAGTAGCACTTTATAGGCAGCTATTGAAACTGGGTGGTCTACCAGCCAGCTCCTTCCACCAGGTAACACCTGTCACAGAATCAGTTAGGTTGGAAAAGACCTCTGAGATCATTGGGTCCAACCTGTGACCAACCACCACCATGTCAACTAGACCATGGCAGTAAGTGCCACATCCAGTCTTTCCTCAAACACTTCCAGGGACAGTGTCTCCATCACCTTCCTGGGCAGTCCATTCTGATACTAAATCATCCTCTCTGTGAAGAAATTCCTCCTAACTCCAACCCAAACTTCCTCTGGTGCAGCTTGAGACTATGTCCTGTCATCTTGTCCCTGGTTGCCTGGGAGAAGAGGCCAATCCCCACCTGCCTACAACCACCTTTCAGGTGGTTGTAGAGAGTGACAAGGTCTCCCAAGCCTCCTCCTCCCTCAGCTGCTCCTCATCAGACTTGTACTGCAGTCCCTTCACCAGCCTTACTGCCCTTCTCTGGAATTGCTCCAGCACCTCAGTGTCCTTCCTGAACTGAAGGGCACAGACTTGGATACCGGACTCACTGGTGTGGCCTCACCAGTGCCTAGTACAGAGAAAGAATACATACAGATTCTTCCAAACGGACAGATCCTGTGTATAGCAGTAGATGGCAGCCATGTTCCATGCAAAAAAACAAGAGTCCTCAGTTGTAGGAAAAATATCCCCAACTACACTGAAATTATTGTTTTCCTAACCCAACCTAATTTCAATTAAAAAAATTTGCTTAGTATGTAACTTTTAGGCTATATTTATGCAGCTGTCACTTCTCTACACTCAGCTCAGAGTCCTACCCCTCATAACCCTTAGAATAGGTGGTTGAGATGCTTACAGCAGCATCTTCACCCTTTCGGTCCCAAGGGCTCTGTTCTGCTACAAACATATGTCCCTCATCAGCTGACAGCTAGCTTAGGTGTGAGCTGAGCTGGTAACCATCACTGCCGTAGATGCCAATCCTTCCAAACCCCTTGCAGAAACAGTAATCAGGTAGGCTTGGCTACAGATGTTTAAAGAAGATACAGAAAGAGCTTTTCTACCAGAGAAAGTAGAATGTGAGCCATTCCTTCACATGCAAAGACAGGAAGCTTACAACATTGAAGATACCCAGGGGCTGGGTTTACTGAGTAAACTTTTTTCCTGTCTTTTAGCTATTGAACCATTCATTAGGCTCCACACCATCAAGATTTTCTTATACGAGCGATTGCTCATATTGACTAACAGAAATATAGAGATGTTCCCAGCTGAAATTCCCATACTGTCATAAAGCTTTAAGAAAAGCATTAAGGTTCATTACAGGACTGCAAGACTGGCAGCAGTGAATATAAACAAATGAAAGTAAGCAAGGGAGTTGCAGGAACAAATGAACGGGAAAAGGCTCCTTGCATGGGGGGTAAGTAAGGGTTATGGCGTTTGGAAGGAAGAAGCAGTTAGGACAGAGCCTTTTCTGGAAGTTTAAAAGAACGAAAGAAGCAAGAGGAGGGAAAAGGAAAGACACTGGAGCAGAGGAAGATTTAGACAAGGTGATTTAGAAAGAAATAGAAAAGAGTATGAAGCAAAAGCAGCACACATTCTTCACCATGCTCACAGGAAAAGGGCTTCAAGGATGGTCCTGACTGGTGAAATATCCACCTTGCTCAGACAGGTTTTGCTGGCTGCCATTTATGGGCACCATGCCATAATTTGGTAAGCAGATTCCCCACGTTATTATTGTTCATGATTAGTGGCATCCCTACACAATGGCCACCAGCCTCTATCTATCTGCCCCTTTGTACGTAAATATCGCTTTAAATATTCAGTGTAATTGTAAATTTACCTTTTCTTAAACACCGGCAGCTGGCTGCTGCAAAACATTGCCTCCTCCCTATTGAACTTAAAAGATACTTCTCATTGTCTACAGTGATATACTTAGTCTAACTTTTTAAGACATTTCTTAGAAACAAGTTATTTTTATTTCAGTTTAATTGTTTCTGCTGCTTGTGAGAGAACTGGCCTAAAGATTACAAAAATTGCATCAACTTATGTACTTTTAATATCTCAGATTTTTGTATCTACAAATTTCTTTAAATTCTTTTTTTCTTACAGCATAGTTGAAGCATGCTGGACTCCCAAAAATTTCTTTGTCCTGCTTATCAGTGAAGACCGTACAGTGTATCTCCAATCTCTCAGTCCTATATATTATCCTGTAGTTAAATAAGAGGGCCTTATTGAATGAATGAAGTTTAACATCCACTTTAAAGCCAGTATCTGTAGTGATATATTTCTGTCCATTTTATCAATTCCATATGCATTACCATAAAAAAAATTCAAAATGCGGGTTATTCTACAATAATTTTTCTCCCTCTGCTAGACACTGGTAGCCATAATACATGAAAAATATAGTTTGGACAGAGATATGTTCAATGCACATGTGTTTTATATTTAATCTCTATAAATCAGGATACATTTGAACTACCTTTTTTGGTCTCCGATCTTGTTTACACTAGTTGGAGCAGCTAAATCCAGGCTGTGGCATCCGTCATGTGCTGTTTGTCAGTCACCAAAAATTGCATTTATATTTGCAACTAATAACGTTGGCCAACTCTTGGATGTTAAAATTATAATTATGGGTAAAACTAGAGGCCAATGATTTATAGCTGTAGAAATGCATAACGAGGAAAGGGTCATTATTTCAACAAGTCTATAACTGACTGCTTGTTACATGTTTTTGTCTGTTTCATCTCTAAAAAAACAACTGGAACAGGACAACACTGAATAGTGATTATATGCAAACCAGCTGGTGCTAAAGATGTTAATTCTACAACTCTTGAGAAACAAGTGAACAAGGTAAGAGTACTTCTGATAACAAATGAAGTGCTATTTTGTTTTTTTAAAAATCCTTGGAATTATCTCGTAATCAAACATGAAAGCAGAAGAGCTCCTAAATAATCATTCACTTCAGAGAGCTAACAGATTAAAATATATGTTTTCACTTTATAAAAGCATCAGCAATTGTGTCTGTTATTCAACAGCATTTTGATTTCTTTCCCAGTTTAGCACCCAACCTCACTCCCAGACAGATGAGTAGAAAAACTAACTTAAATTTTTAATAGACATGGTGCTAATGTGAAGGAAGCCTCACAAGTCAGCAATGTTAAGTGGAATAGCATGCTTCTTCCGTCTCCTTTCAGTCCACAACTTCCTTCTGCACTTGACAAACACGGGCTGTTCTTGAGAACAACAGAGACATATTGTTCTTGCTTCCTGTAAGGTGACGTAACTGCAGTGCTGAATGGATTAACACCAATTCTGCATTTTGTGGAAAACGCCATAATTTAGAAGAATACTGTTTGCCATTCAGATTGTAGCAAGAAACAATAACCTACTGTGTCTGGCAGATGAGCAAATATTAACTTTTCCCTGTAAATTAGTCTTTAGTTTGCTCATCATCTTCCCGCCCCATTTACCATTTTCTTATCAGCAGAAGCAAATGCCAGGCATATCTTGTCGAAAAAGGAGACTGCTCAAAACAAAAGCAAACAGAGCTACTGAAGGTACTGCAGTGACTTAGTTTTCTAATTATTCCAGAACTGATCCTCTGTCTACCTAAGTAATGGACAATATGATATAGAAAAAGGCTTCATGCCAACAAGTTGATAAGTCTTAACAAGATCAATTTTAACAGGATGGGACCTATTGATATGACATATAATCATCATCATGGCTTGGCTTCATGAATGAAGATTTGGGAAGGGCTTTACCCACGCTTGCTACAGGCACACTGATGGCTGAAAAGGCCAATGCATGATAGACAAGTCCAGTTGCAAAAGGCACAGCAGGAAGACTCCCTGGATGGTACTGACAAGACGTGATTCTTTCTGCATTGTCTTTTCTCCTTGAGAGTAATCCCGCGTGTGTTCTGAAAGGAGGCAGCAGCATTATAGTTAGTTTGTCTCCTTGGAGGCCAGAATAGACCAATGGTGATGATCAATATGGCCAAGGCTGAGATATTGCTTTCTCTTGTACCTGTTTAATAGAAGCCCTTAAAAAAATGACATTTAGTAAATCATCCAATTTAACAGTATTTCTCTTCAAAAACAGACTGCAGAAGTCTAAACATCATTTGCTTTTCACATCCATTTTGAATTCCCCAGAAATTGACTCTTACCCTGCAAATAATCTGAAATTTGGGGGTGTTTTTTCATATGATGTATTATTTCAAATCTCAAAGGATCTTTTCCTCAACTGGGTGCCCTACCACATAAAGTTAGTACAGCTTTTGGCTATATGCTAGTTATTCCTACTAGTTTGCTTTTCTGTGAAGTAATATTTATGGTAATTACCAAGCTTTCAAGTATTCTTGACAGAGAAATTGCACGTGAATGCAAGAAACCGGCATACTTAATCAACACACAGGGGTAGTTTTACAGTTTCCAGGTGCAGCACTGATCCTGCTGGAAACAGCCATAAACCCTTCAATGAACTTGAAGTCTTTTGGGAAGACAGTGAGAGGGAGGTTGATTGTGGAAGACAGGGGGTAACGATTACTAAATCATGACACTACTCTCAACTCCGTGCAAACACCCAAAGCGTTTACTCCTGACGACATAGTTAGAACATGTGTGCACAGTAAGTGATAAAAACCCATTTAGCAGGACCAGGCCCTGGCTTCGTGCAAACAGGGGCTCCTTAGGCGAACCCAAAGCACCTCTGAAGACTCCCGTGCGAGTCAGGGCACGCATCGTTTCAGCGGCGGGGAGGCGCAGCCTGAACCCACAGGTTTGGAGCACAACCGTGGGCTCGTGTTACGAGGAAGGATAGTAAAAAACAAAGCTCCGCGGAAACAGCAGGGAAGAGGCGCCCTCGGCCCTCTCGAGGAGTCGGTACCGCCGTCCTCTCATGGGGCGCCCCGGGGAGCGGGGGCGGCCAGGCCGGGACTTGCCGTAGGGAGCGGCGCCCTTCCCACCTGAAAAGCCCTGTGAGGACACGGCGTGGATCCCCCACCCCAGAAACTCCCACTCGGGACGCAGCCACAACGCTGACGGGGGCGGGAAAAGGTTATTTCTGCCCGGAGGCGGGGCTGGAGGAGGTGCCCGGCGCTGGGGCCGCCCCAGCCCGCGCTGCCAGTGGCTCAGCAGCTGTCGCTCGGCTAAAGCCGGGCGGCGGAGAGCGATCCCACAAGTGGTTCCTCCCGCGGCCAAGGAATTTTGCCCGGGGAGCAGAAAGGCCGGGGGAAGAGCGAGGTCCCTGGGGCGGCAGGAGCAGGAGGCTGTGCTGCTGGGGGTCGGCGCGCCGGGTAGTCCCTGCAGGTGCGGGAGAGAAGGGAGCGGCGCGTCATGGTGCCAGCGGCGGGCAGGGAGGGAGGCTGTGCTCGTCTCCCCGTCTGCGGCAGCCTTCGCTAGCGCCCGAGTGGGAGCCCCTCGCTTCAGCCCGGCCGCCTCTCCTCTCCAGCAGCTCGACGGGACCGCTCCTCAGCGGGCGGCGCAGTATGGCATCCGCCTAACCCCGGCCAGCGCAGTAGAGCCCGGGGCTGCTCCCTGGCCGCCGGGATGAGCGACAGCAGCGAGGGGATCGTCAGCCTGCCGGTGCCCGGCCCGCCCGGCGGCGGGACCCCCT
>VYXB01008214.1:456554-554145 GCA_013397135.1 Pachyramphus minor | reverse complement strand
CGCCCTGCAGAGCCTGCGGGAGGCGTGCGAGGCGGTGGGGGCCGCGCTAGAGACCCTGCACTTCGGCAAGCTGGACTTCGGCGAGACGGCCGTGCTGGACCGCTTCTACAATGCAGGTGAGAGCGCCCGCCCGCCCGCCCAGCCGGGGCTGGTCATCGCCGCCGCGGGTCCGGCTCTGCCCGCGCTCACCCCCCGCCCCGGCCCGGCCCGGGGTCACCGCCGGGACGCGGGAGTAGCTCCGGCCGCCAAGTCCTCCGGGGACTGAGCCCCGCCGTGCCCCCGCGGCCCCGGCTGCAGTGACACCCCGCGGGTGGGCACGGCGGTCCGTGGGGAGGCAGGGGGGCGCCAGAGCCCGCTCTTGTCCCCCGCGCTAATGTGTTTTGGAGAAGAAACTCTGTCAGCAAGCGTGCTGTGAATCAGCGCTCGTGGATGCTACCAGCGGGTTAAACGTGACCTGGCTGTTTTCTCCCGGTCTCCTAACATAGTGCAAGGATGCAAGTGTGTACTAGTAAGATGAGTTCTGGCTGAAACAGGCAGGAGCTGCGAGGCCACAGGAGCTTTGAAAAGCAGATTTAGCACCAGACGTGTAGCTGGACAATTTCTTGGTGCTGACACAGTATCTGTGTATCCACGGTATCGTTTGTGCTTTTGATATTGATTTCATCAAATATTTGTGATGGATGTGCTTGAACAAAGAGCTGCACACACCAGTCTAGTTAGTTGGCAAGAACTGCATCCCAGAGCTGCATCCCCTTGACCCAGTTTGCCCTTTTCGTGGCAGTAAAAGTGTAACACCTTCATTTGAAACCACTGTGGTGGCTTGAGATTCTGTCTTATGGCCCCATTTGTAAAAATAACAACAAAAATATTCCACCATCTTTTTACTTTATTGACAGATATATGGTGTGAATGTAGAATGAAACCCCCCCTTGCTAGATTTGTGAAGACTTCATACAACTAAAATTACAGTACTGAATTAATGTTTTTTTGCTTTAAAAAAATCAGAAGCAGGAAATTGACCTGACCTACAATTTTAAGCTTATTGTGTGATGTGGCTTTGGTGTATATGAAATATATGCTAAAAATAAGTATAGGTTTTGTCAGATATTGTAGCTTCCTCCTCTCCTGGGGAGAGGTAAAGAAAAGGAAAAAATCCAATAAACAATCTCCAGACCAACAAAAATCTCCTTGCAGTATTGTAAGCAGTTCCAACCCAAGACTCTTTGTCACCCCTTTGAAACTCTGCAAGCTTTGCCTCAGGGACTGCTGCTTTCAGTGAGTTCAGTGAGGTGGGTGATTCTGAAGCATGTAGTCCCAGCTTATTCCTTCTGCCTCGTGCAGAGCTCTGTCCTTAGAGGCAACAATCCTCAGAAGTCAGAGGAGGTGTCCTCACAGGCGGAAATAGGAAGGCCATAGAATTTCATTATAGATCCTATATTCCTTGCATATAGTTCAGAGAGATTTCAAGCACCCTGACATCTGTTCATTCCAGGGCAGGTGAAATCTGAGAACCTCTTTTGGTTCTGTTGTGGAAGCTGTCGCATAGTGAGGCTCAAAAGGTTGAATTATCCATGATGTTTTCATTACTCTTACCCTGGTTAGTTTTTAGACTCTGAGCTGTGCAATAGGTGGGGTCTTAGTAATTCACGGAGGCTTTCCTTGTAATGGGAGATTTGACTTGGAGTGGGCCCCTTTCAGTTTTGGCAGTAGACGTCTGGCATATAGCACTACATAACTGCACACTTATGTAATATAATTTGCTTATTTCAATGGCTTTTCAGCAAACTGTAAATGTGAAAATATTACTTTTGCTTTTGTATTGTTTGGCTGGGGGACTTTAATGCAAGAGTTGCAAATAAGAAAAAATACTTTGCTGTTCTGCTTTAGTAGCTAAGTCCATAAACATGTAAAGAACTAGGAGAATTGATCACATCCAGCTCCTGGACTGAGGAGAGCTAGATGTAGAAGTTTGTGTCTGCTCAGCATATGCTCTGTACTGTCTGAACTGGCCAGTCATAAACTAGCTGCAGTCCCAAAACTGTGTTATGCTACTGATCCTAGGTCTAGAGGGATCTGTGAATTTTCATATTGTTTCTTTATCCCTGTTGCACTTTCTACATTTTTCTTTATTTTTAAGAGTTAGTTGTTCTTCAGAAACTTTAAAATAGTGAAAAAAACGTCTCTCAGTTTAGGAACAGTGTTAAAGATCATTAAAGCCTTGTAGAAGAAGAATGTAAATGGGGAACAACTGTAGGGAACAAAACCAAAATGGTCATGGAGGGTGTAACTATTATTCAGATATTTCTTTTTGACTGCTTTAATAGGGTGGTGGGACAGAGCATTTGTAGGTGACCTAAACTCTTCTTCATTGCCCTTCTTATCCTCTCATGCTGTCTGCTTTCAGTGTCACCTCAAAGGTGACATTAGTAATATCATAGAGAATGTCTGCATACTACATTATTTAAAAGAAGTAGTGTATAAAAATACTGCAGCATGACTGAATGTCAAATAAGAATTTAGCAGTGGCAGTGCTTTCAACCTAAGTGATAGTTAAGTGATTATATATATTCAAGGTATCAGATCTTCCTGGACTCATTGTAAAGGCCAGCTAAGCTACAAGACTAAGAAACTATGTGAGTTCGTGAAGGTTTGGAAAATCAAGCTTATTAACTGTGTTTGAATGAAATAAAACATTAAACCTCTTAAGTTTTATAATGCGTGTAAATCACCTATGATGGGGGGGCAAAGCTACAGTATAGCACACCAGTCTATCATTAAGGCTTCCCTTTTTATTGTCTTATTTTTGTTTTATCTGAACATAGTCTGAACTCTTGGTCGTTTCTGTTGTAGGTTTGCTTCATGCCTTTCATTGCTTCAAAGAGAACCTCAAGGAATATTAAGTATAATATCTTAGATGAAAATACTCATCATCTGCTCTAAATGTGGATTAGCCCACTAATAATCTCCTTTTGCCAGCCTCATTCAACTATGGCACTTAAATGCTAAGGCATAATTAGCAGTGCATATTAGTGAGTAGGTGTCAGCTATGTATAATTGAACCGTTCAAGCAACAAATATTAACATATCAAGCACCATTTGATTTCAGCAAAAAAATTAAAACATTTTTTGAGAAGCAAGCATCAAATAAGCCCTGGAAACTGCTGGAGAAGGATCTGACAAAAACAGATTTCAACATTTATCACTTTTTCCTCCACTTAAACAGAAACTAAGGTGAGAATAGGAAAATGTAGTTCGATATCTGTAAAACAATGTATCTGGATTTGATCAGCTGTCTTAAGGGCTCTTTTCCTTTGTAAAGGAAAAGGGTTTTTCTTTTTCCTTTTTTTTTTTTCTGTTCAATTATTTTTGAGCTGCTGCAGGTGAATTGCAGGTATATCTTAAATTCAGTTTAGTTTATAAACACTTCAGGACTATTTTAAGAGTTGAGCAATTAGTCATGCCAAAATGTAGCAGAGACACCATTCCACAGTGCAGTAGATAATTGTATTGTTTAAAAGTTACTGTAACCATTGATATTTGTAATTAAATGGCAATTTCTCTACATCACAGTGTATCTACATCACATCTGTATATCCTGTTGTTTTTTCTTTACTTGTTCAGTTCCTTTTGTAAACAGCCATAAGTGAGCATGGGGTACTGAGAAGTTTGTTTGGCTTAGGTAAACATTCTTTTTTTTTTTTTTTTTTTTTTGAGGGGGAGGGGGGGTGGTCCTTATCTTTTTAGACAATTGAAATTAGAATACTATCTTTCTGTGCAGATCTTTACATGGTCACTTTGTATTACACAAATGCATCAAGGACTGGCTGAACAGAGTGTTTGAAGAAAAACAAAATAGCCCACAGTACCGTAAGAGGGAAAAAAGTCACAAGTCAATCTAGGTCGGCTCTTCATGGTAGGGAGGTGCTTTAAGTCAAGGTAATTTCTTTACACATGTATTTAGAATTAGGCAGGGATTTGTATGGTAATTTGTTAGAAGCACAGAATTGGGCATTCTGACAATTTCTATACAATCTCAGAGGGACTGGTGGAAGATAAAGTTTACACAGTGACTGAGGAGGATATGGGTTTTCTAATCTATGCAGTCGCTTGGTTTAGGTTAGTTTTCAAGCTAAACAGCTTGACATAAAAAACTATCCTTGTAACTTTAATGTTGTCTTATAATGGGAAATTTCCTTTTCATAAGCATATGCTCAAGTTTCACGAATCAGTGGCCCTTTTGATAGTATTTTCTCCTAACACTGTCATGTGGAGCTGTTGAGATAATTCCCTAGAACAGCAATGATTGACTAAAATAGAGTTCACCAAATAAGAGATAATAAAATAGGTTTGGTATCTTATCTTTGCTTCTAGAATTCAGCATCATTGCTTTTAGAAATCATGCTGGCTTGGGCTAGAAATTGTCAGTGTTGGCTTATTTGGTTTAGAAACATTGTACAACGTGCTTGGGGAGACTCTTGGTATACAAAATGACAAACAGTTCAGAGAATCAGTACCGTCACTTGTGTGAAAGCGAATTTTGCTTCAAAGATGTTCTACTCCTAAATTGTTTCTTCAGATTCTACAGAATTTGTGGATTATGCATTCATAAGCATTTACAGGCATGCAGAAATGTAAAGCAGTGTCAGGGCTCAACTATGTTCTTGCAGCTTCTTCCTGTTTTTCCTCTAAATATGCTACATTCTTGATTCTAGAAGTTAACTTAAATGTTTTCCTTTGTAAAAAGCAGCATGTGTCATACCATATTAGCTGTTTGTAGGAGCAAAAAATCACCATCAGAGAGAGAGTAATTGCAAGCTTTATTCCATTGCACATTGTCTCAGAATGATTTTCACCACTTTTTTTGTCCGTGCTTCCTGACTAATTTTTAATTTCACAGTCACTTGAAATACTGCACATGCTTTCTGTGATTATGCAGCACTTACATTCATCGCTTATTTTACTTTTTTTGATACCCCCCGATTCCCCAGATGCTGCTGTATCCCCGCTACTGTTTCTATAGCACTGTACTGGAGAATCCCTGTTCCAAATGATAGTTCTCATTAATATAGCAGGAGAAATTGTCCTGATGCGTTTTTCATGTCTGATTTCAGAGTCAAAGGCAACTAGTAAAAAATTGAGTTTAGTCCCACTGTCCATGGAACTCATGTTGAAATATGTTGCATTTCAGCAGCACTATGATGCAAGTGAAGAGTTGGAGCAAGAAATGCCAAGTAATTTAACAATGGTGTGTGGAATAGAGTTAACGTCTGTCTTAAGAGTATGACTGTTATCACGTCAGGCATGCAAAGTATTACAAATACAGACTCTTTGTGTCTGAATGCATAGCACATATTGCAATGTTTAAATGTGGTGGGTTATAAAGCTGCTTTTGACTCCTGATATTGATTCCAGACTCTCTTAGAAGGCAGCGTTAGAAACCTAAACCAAATGCATGGCACATCTTCAATACAAAACAGTATTTAATTCTGAAGCACCTGAATGTCATCTACCTCTAAAGCAAAAATGATGAGAATTCTGGGAAAAAAAATCCTTAGTCCTGATGTAAAGTTTCTTTTGTGTGTTTGTAGTGCTAGTGGAGAACTACTGAATTCATGAAGAAATTGTGAGATTTAAAACAACATATTCACAAATATTCCATTGCTGGACTAGCTATAAATTTTTATAATCCAGATTCCAATATTGGCACTGTATTGAATAACTTCCACTGGGCTACCTGTCAGTAGTTGACTGGAAAACTAGTATTCCATCAGTTTCTCTCTGAAGGAGGAGGAACATAGCAAATACACCTATTCTATACATGACCTCCATGTATGTGGGCTGAGACCTGGATTCTCTTTCAGACTTTGTCACCAACCTGTCATAGCAGTTTGTAACTCTGCTGTGCAGCAAAAGCTTCCTCAGGCCTCTCCCACAGCTGAGATGCTGACATAGCATCCAGCACGGTTGCCCTGGGCACAGAAGCCTGATACTAGTGTGAATTTCCAGCCATGTCTGTAATGTAAATAATATTAAGGGTATGCTCTTACAGTGTTTATTTACTAAATCCCTCAGTGATATCAGTGAGACACCTGTCTAGACAGTCTGCATACAGGCTTTTGTTGGATTATGAGAAGTTACAGACTTTTTAAATGCAACTTTCTCTGTTAAATGCATCAGGGTGATAGAACTACTTTTCAAATACTGCATGGTAGTTGAAGGGGTGGTTATGAAATTGTTAGAATATCTTAAAATACAGTAAAGATGTAAAACTTGTGAGACATCTGTATGAGCAGAAATCATCTAAGTGTATTCCCCACTGGAGAAAATGCTGAATGGAGCTAGATGAATCCTTTTTGAGTAATGCAGAAGAAAGCCTGTGACTGATTTTTCTGCAGTTTGCATTTCTGCAGCTCTGAACAGGATGTGTCTTAAAGAAATGGCTTCTGGATCTGCCGCAGTCATGATATTAATTTGACTTCTCTTTTTAGTAGCTTTGTAAAGTAGAGAAGCACAATACAAAAAATTGTAAATGTAGCAAGGGACAACAGACTGAAACAAATTGTGTGAAAGCCTAAGGCTCAAATGAAAAGTAGAAAAGACCTTAAATACACCATTTAACACCATAATCCTCAATAAATTTCCCCCTCTGTTATGATCTTAAATAAAATGAAGTTAAGCAACTGAAAGTTTCAGTTTTATGGCAAGTTTGTTTGTTTTGTGTTTTTTTTTTTTTTTGTCTCGGTATAGAAAACTTGAGTTTTGAGTGTAGTGTGTGGTGCTGATAATTTAAAACTTGTTCCTCCTTTTTTCCCAGTGCCTCTGGATCAGTGTCCGTTTAGAACTGTTGTATTTGCATAGAGAGGTAACCTGCAAGTTGTATTTGCAAGTTAAACCCAAGGGAACTGAAAAACCTCAGCAGCTCTACAATGACAGGGATTTTGCAAGTTTGTGGTTAATAAAATGGAAGTTATTGCTGGGATTCACGTATTTCTTTCTGGGCTCCTTGCTTTAGATTTTCCCCAAACATCCACTGTCCACTGTAGTCTCCTACCACTTCTTCTGTTTGGCTTCTCTGGGGGTTTATATTCAGTGATACAGACATAATCAGAAGTACAGCATTTGTTAGAAACATATGTAGCAGTGAGTGAAGTTATCTCATACAACAGAACATGTGTGTGTGACAGATGACAGAGGAATCTGTTTTGACAATTGAGGGATTTTCTGTTAATCACTGATGGGTAGATTTCTGTAAAAATTTGTAATTGTTTGTATTCCGAAAGAACATTAACCTCAGGCTGAGCTTGGCACATAAGCACAAGCTGTTTTTTTAGTTTATATTACTTTTTTCCTCTGAGACCAAATTTATGCCTTGACTGATGCAGATATAATATTTCAGTTACAAAGAGCTGCTGATCAACTACTAACAAATGCATGCCAGAATTGAATTCTTTTCCAAATCATGTCTGCCTTTATTCCTAACCATTGGGATAAGTTTAGATGCAGCATGGGGCTTAAAGATTTCCCACAGACTGAATCATTTGAAGTCAGTGGGAATCAGCTCTCTTTCAAATCCCACAAGAAACGTATGTTTTGATTTAAGAGGTAGATACCCTTGTAGAAATTTGGCTCTGCATTTCTCCCTTACTGTAATAAAGTAAATGAGTTGCTCTGGGACTTGCTGATGATGTCTGTGGGTGGCTCTTGCAGAGAGTGCTCTCTGGGTGAGCCAGCAGTTGGTGCTTTCAGTGGTGAAGATGGCTTTTCAGTGATGTCACCCACAGTTCCTGCACAGAGTTTTATCTGATTTTCTTCCCCTTCACACAATACCTGTCTGATACAGGTATAATATAATGCTACTTCTAGTAGTCCTTGACTTACTAGGGACTATAGTCTGAGACCTGCAGTCTGTGAGGAGTGAAGATGCGCGTCATGTCATTATTGAGAGTTGAAGGTCCTCCAGCACCTTTCCAGGGACTTCTGTGCTGCTCTGCAGTGTGCACAAGTGCCCAAGTCACTCCTCTGACTGTAGGACAGGAAGCCCTGGATGTGAATAAGGAAGACTCAGTGATGTACCAAGAGTAAGGGAACACTTGTACCACTGTATGAGTTTATGGTTCAGAAGTGGGGCCCTTCCTGCTTGGGGTAAATTTATTCAGTTATCTTGACACAGTAGCAAAGTGCTTCATTTGAGTCCATCATAAAGGCACACCCATAAGATTAAAAGCTCCTACTTCCACTGCTCCACCTTCAATATGATTTTTACAGCTATGCACACTTCTAAAAGCATGATAGTACCATCTTTTCTGTATGGAAGAGTGTCTCTTCGGGGAAATGTGCTAGATGTATGCCATAATTTTGTTTTACTTGTTTATTACTGACTTTATCTAAGATAAGGTTTCTCAGCTTTCCTCCAGTAACCTCATGGGTCATTCAAGAGAAAATGGATTGACTTTGACCTGAATGTCTGTGTGCTGACCACTGGTTCTGCTTGTATATGCTTTCAATAATGTGGCATGATAGCGAAAGCCAGGTTTTTGGCTGTGTGCTGCATCCTGTCTTCACTCACTCCCTGCAGCTCTTGCCATCAATGGAAGTGACATGTGGCATCTGTGGAGAAGGGCAGGAGCCATTTGCCTCCTGAACATAACCTCATCTTCCAGATCACAGTTGGAAACGAGAAGTTTTTGCCAGGCCGTTGATATGAAGAAGGGGGAATCCTTCCAAATCTCACTGGGAGTGTAATTTTGTCAGTTCTGAACATCATCATCATTCCTGGTTCAAGTGCAATTGCAAAAGGCTCAGTGACCCCGTCCTGATCACTTTCACTGGAAAAGAAGTGGCTGTTACCTGTGTAAATAAACTGAAGTCTTGTGTATTTATGTTCTCCATTTCCCTGAGGTCAGTTTCAA
Organism: Pachyramphus minor; assembly: GCA_013397135.1. Taxonomy (NCBI): domain Eukaryota; kingdom Metazoa; phylum Chordata; class Aves; order Passeriformes; family Tyrannidae; genus Pachyramphus; species Pachyramphus minor. Next base: position 545,236 of record VYXB01008214.1, on the reverse strand, counting down.
TTTGTGTTTTCTTCAGAGCTGAACTTAACTAGTACTTCATATAAAAATAAATACACTTCATATGATACTTGGAGTCCTTTAATATGCAGTCTCTTGTGAGGGTTTTCAGTGATCTTGCAAATCATGCAAATTGCTGTGCAGAAACTATTTTCCTTTGCTTAAGATGATGAAATTTATTTCAAGAGATAAACTTCCCTGATAAATTCATTCAGTATTTGTATGTTATTCACATTTCAAGACTGTGAAGACTGCACCTTCCACAAATATTTTTTAGGATTGTCTGTTAATTAGAAAAGGAACAGAACTTCTTAAATTTATTTGGTTTTTTGAGACTGTGTAACTCAAAACCTTGGTCATTCTAGTTTCTTTTTATTTCACCTGGAGTGTTATATTCCTTTTATGTCTCAGGGGTTTTATTGATTTTGGGAATTTTCCCCATTTGTCATCCAGGAGTAACAGCTCTGGGTATAGTGAGTGTTGCACATATGAAGCATGGCAGAGATTGCAGGGCAAGCCAGAAAAAAAGGAGCATCTCCAAAATATCCTGTACAGTTATAGCATTGCTGTACAAAGCAGGATTTATTATTTTTTTGAAACGGTGCCCGTAAAGGGGGGAAGGAGCATGTTTCCTCAGTACTGTGGCTCTAAAGGGAGGAGAGGAGAGGGGCATGTTTCCTCAGTACTGTGGCTCTAAAGGGAGGAGGGGAGAGGAGCATGTTTCCTCAGTGCTGTGGCTCTAAAGCGAGGAGGGGAGAAAAGGCACTACCTTTGTCTTGAGAGCAGCCTGATATAACCAATACTGTTATCTTTGAAGAAGTGCTGGGATCACTCATCAATGCTCCACTCTGGTACATTCTTGGTGGATTGTGGTATTTCCTACCCCTACATCAGCATGACCAGAGGTGGGTTTTCCCCCTTCTACTTGGTGTCACAGACCAAGGGCAGCATGTGGGTACCCTGACTTACTACAGCCAGAGAAGGCCACCTTCAGTGGTGAAGTCTGAACCTCCCATGGCTGTGGAGACTCCAGGTCTGTAGCTGGAGAGAAAGCACTTGCTCAGCCTCTCAGCATGAGGAAGAAAGGCCTAGGCTAGAGCCAGGGACTGGCTGTGTATGTGGTGGTGTATGCTGTGTTCTGGACAAGCCTTCTAGGCTGAAGCCTATATGGGCAATGCTGTCCAGAGTTGAGATTGCATGATGCAGCCCAGCCCAGCTGTGCTAGCAGCTTTGAGCTGAACCAGTCTCGGGGAGTATGGCAGAATGCTCTGTTTGCAGATGAGAAGTGTCTGGGGCAGGATTTAGCAGCCACTCAAGGAGCTTGTATTGAAGCTTTATTCAAATATACTTACTTATTTGAGGCTTAATAGCGTCAGGAGTTTGTGGAGGTCATTAAGTGTGAAGTGGTTTTAACTTGATTTAAATACCTGTATGCACTTGGGTGTATTTCGCAATTCTGAGGTAGATGGAGAAAGTCTTAAAAGTATGTGTTCTAAAAGCATTCCACAACAGAAGCAAGAAAATGAGGATTCTTGCCAGTAATTCTGTTACCAGAACCCATGATCTCCCTTTTCCAGCTGATGCAAGAAGGCCAAAATGCAATAAAAGTGCTAGGAAAATGGACTAAACTAAAGCAAGAGCTTCTGGCAGCAAGCCCTGGCAGATGGTAGTTTTCCAGATAACTGGAAAACTTCCAGTCTATTTTGTTGCTTAACTGTTTGCATTTTGATCTATTTTCTGCAGCATTCCAGTAGTGTCTCTGCTTTGAATGATCAGTGTGTTGACGACCTGATACTTGTTTCTGTATCCTCTTTGTTCAAGTACTTTAATAGTAGCTTTGGTTGAAAAATTTCCTGATAGGCATATCAACCCTTAGGGGGTTTCAGTTTATGCTGTGGCTGGTTGAAGACTGGCAGGTGTCTGTCTTCAAGATTTAGTTCAATTTGTAAGAAATTATATATTCCTTATCCATTACGAATCGAAGGTGTTGATTCACAGGCTGAGAGAGCTGGGATTGTTCAGCATGGAGAAGAGAAGGCTTCAGGGAGACCTCATTGTGGCCTTCCAGTACCTTAAGGGGGCTTATAAAAAGGAGGGAGAGGGACATTTTATGTGGGCAGATAGTGAGAGGAAAAAGGAGAATGGTTTTAAACTGAAAAGTTAAAACTGTGGATACCTCTTCACTGGAAGCGTTCAAGGCCGAGTTGGATGGGCCCTGAGCAACCTGATCTAGTGAGTGGCATCCCTGCCCATGGCAGCGGGGTTGGAACTAGATGATCTTTAGTGTCCCTTCCAACACAAACCATTCTGTGATTCTGTGATTTAGAGCTACTGCCATAGTATTTCAAACTGTACTTTTGCAGTAGAACTGTCTCACACTGTCTAACACTGAAAGGCCTAGGCTTCCAACACAAACCATCCAATATGCCATGCCATTCCATGCCAATTCCAAGCCAATAAATAAATAGAAGAAATTATTACAATACATATTGCAGTTACTGCAATATGCATATCAATATCAGAAAAGAGGATTATCCTCCCGCTAAGAGTTTACTGCTGCCTCACTCTGGCTGCAGTGCTAAGTAGGGTAAGAAGATCATAAAATCCATTTTTATATGCACTTACTCTCATTAAGTAGGACTGCTGGAAGAGTTGGGCATTGTATCCTTTGAGGTGTAGTCCCACAGAAGCTTAAGTAGATGCGAAACTGGACTAATGCACTTCTTCCTGGTGCTGCTTTCAGTGTTTAGAAAATTATGTGATGAGGTAGGTCAGGGAACTGACCTGATTGCTAACTCACCCCTTTATTTACTTCTGGTTAGCCTTCTGTTGAGTAAGTTCTCTGAGCTGAGCACACATTCCAGAGGAGAGACCAAAGGCAGGACTGCAGCAACCTGTGTTGAGATTGCCTAAACATGTGGTTTCATGTTATTCTTGATCCTGTCTCCATGTGGATTGCCTCATATCCTTTCCTCTTCCGGTAAGGGTGGCTAAGGAATGTATTTCGTGTTGACTGTGCCAGCTGTCTGTGCTCTAAGCCTGATGTTTTTCAGATACATTCAGTTTACAGGTAGATTTGAAAACACTGTTTGAGTTTTTCTCTGTATTGGCATAAAAACTTGACGACTTCTCATCAGCTGAAAGTTCAAAGATTCTGTCACTCAAAATTTGTGACCACATCTTTGCTAGCAAATGAGAGGATTCACTGTGTGGTGTCCCACCCTGAAGGGGAAGGGAGCGTTCAAGATTCATAGATGCTCACAATCAAAAGGAACAACAAAAGTCAGAGGGTCTGCTAAAGCTTACAAAGTTTTATTTGTAGATTATACACTTGGCATGGGAATTGGTATTTTAGTCCCTTGTCTCCTAGTATAAGCACAAAGTAGTGGGTTTTGAATAAAGGAGTAGGGTGAAAGGGAAGAGAGAAAGAGGCATTGGTTAAAGAGGGCAAGAGAGAAAGAACAGGAGAAAGTGAGATCAGCAGTCTTGGCTCCAGTGCCAGTACAGCTGTTGGGGTGTCCACGGTCCTGGGGCACCCAGGTTTTTTGGGGGTACCTTTCTACAGATAAGTTTTCCCTGCCTTGGAGATAAGTCTCTCTTTCTATGCAAATTAGTTATCATGCACAGTCCTTTCTTCTAGACCTTTCTGAAAATGGGTCGGAGAACTCCAGGGGTCTTTGGTGGTCTTGTACCCCCCCTACAGCCCATGGCCGCTTCATGACCTCAGTCCTGTGCTTGCACTGTACTGTGTTGTGCTTATCTCCAGGAGCCAGAACAAGGACGTTTGTCCCAGAAAAGAGCTGCCCTACCTCCGTAGGGCCCCCTCCTCCAAGCCACATCCTGTTCTTTCTCACAACAGTCCTTGGTTGGCTGCACAGCTATCCGGCTATTGGTGTTTGAGACATGCACATTAGTCCCCTTATCTTCTGGGCTTCTACACATGGTTACCAGAGTTCAGTGGCTTATGCTGTTAGGCTGTTATCACTTCTGGCATTGCTTTTGGCCTGAGCCAATGAGTCAGTACCATTCCCAGTGGCCAGTCTGGAGGGAGCAACCTGGGGCTAGGAGAATTTAAGACTGATGTAAACCATTCCTGGCCACTTGGTCTTCATGCAGAAGTGGGACCTGGGGCATGTTTAATCAGGCAGCATTGCTTTACTGGTTTCCTGGTTTAGGTGTAACAAGCGTCCTTCTTAAAAGCTTGTGTTCACAGCTGAGGATGTGCAGAGTTGCAGTGTCATATTCATTCAGGGAGATGGGTTTAAGATACTGCATCTGTGAAAGCAAAATTCTAGCAGCTATCTTAGCTTCCAAATTCACAATCTTTCTTAGAGGCCTAAACTGAATGAAGGGCAGTGGGTAGCTATTGCAAGGCTTAGGCCTCAATAGTCATTAAGCAAATAATCTGCTAATATGTGCTCTCTGTTGAAAATCTTTTAGAAAAACACCATATAGAACTAGATTGCAGGTACAGCATTTGTGCATCTTTTCCAGCATGGATCATCAGTTCCTTTGTATCTGCACGTAACGTACAAAATGTACCGATTAAATATGATGTAAAAATTTTGTTTCCCATTTTAGTACATTTGGATTTTCAGTCAAACTCTAATGCATAACTCAGCACCTCTCAGTTCCTTTTTTTGATAAAAGATATATTTCAGTGATTAATTTCTGCTCAAATATACCTGCCCTGCATTACTGCAGTTATACTGAAAAGCCTTCAGTGTGGAAATTGAAGAAGGTTGACTGCAAAAAAGAAACAAAGGAAGTTTCAGGAGCTTAATTTGGACTCATGAAATTGTAAATTACTTGATCCATGCTGGTAAAATTGTTTCCTAGATTTTGTGGTTTAATGTGCTGGTCTTTATATCCAGGTATTTTTGGATAAACCTCAGTGGAAGAGTGGCTACTCTGCTAAAAATGAATGTGTGGGTAGGTGGTGGCTGTTGTCACTTTTTGTTTTCCAGTGTCTCAAATGTTTTTTCTTCCTAAGTGATTCTTTTTCTTCTCTATAGAAATAGAAGAGCCTAAAGCATGAGAATTCAAGTGTTTATATCTTACAAATGCAAAGTGAGATATGTTTCCTACCAGCTGTGTGGGTTATTTAGTTTTCATGAAGCTGAGTATCTATTTTGCTGGCAATTATTCAGATTTGCATCTGAGTAGCTTTCCTTTTCACATCAATAATCATTGTAGGAAGAAAAGAATTCTGTTTTTAGCATAAATTACTGTTATCTTTACCATTTCATCACTGCAGGTTGAATGCAGTTGAATCTTGCAGTGAGATCTTGCATACTGAGTTATTTTAGTTATTTGGTACTAGACCACTTGGAATACTGACTGAATTCCAGAAGTTACTTCAAATGAAAACATTTTTGCCTACATGTTCATGTACACGTACATAGAAAACGGAAGGAGTCGGAATATAAGATTAAGTAAATAATCTGTTTTATATGCAAATGGTAATTTCTGCCACTTTGGCTTTACTAAACTATGCCAATCATCAAACTTTCTCTTGCCCCACTGATTTAACCTGTTGGAATTGATGAATTCGGAAGGTTCTTCCAGTATCATTTCATTGGTTCAGTTGTAGGCTAGGTGATAGATTAGTTTGTAGTCTATTTTCTCAAGTAATATATTTGAATGTGTTCCTATTTTGTACTCCTTGTTCTTACTCAAAAATACGATGCTGTGCAAGTAACTTGAAACTTCATTTGGAGTGCTAATTCTGCTTCAAAACTGCTACTGGAACAGTATTTTTTTCTATACATGGCGTTCAGCACTGTGCTAGCTAAATACTTCAGAATCAAATTCAACATTTACAGTTCTCCAGGTACTCTTTCCTGAAGTTGCTTCTACCAGCTGTGATGCTGGCCATTCCCCTTTTGGGTAATGTGTCTACTTGTGAATCTTATCTATAGATTCTAAAGCACCTTATAGAGGGAACAAATATCAATCTCATCATTTTAAGGAGAGTGAAATCAGAAGGATAGAGAGTAAGTGACTTGCCTGAAGTTTGGCAGTAGACCATAGGTGAGGAGAGAACTCAGGTTTCCTGGATTGTGAGCTGCCAGCTAGATCAGATGCTCTGCTATTGTGATCATTGGTGATTTAGATATGACTCATTTACGTTAAGAAGACAGAACGTCTTATGATGATTCACATCAAATCAGAAGTTGTAAAAACAGTGTTTGGATATTAAATTGTACTGCAGTAATTCTAAATCAGTGCTGTAGTTGTATAAAAGCAGCTTGTGGTACTGGAATCACATGCAGAGATGGGTTGCCTCTGGAAGTAAAGTTTGAGCATCTTGTATTCATATAGAGAGCGACAAGCAACGTTAAGTCAAGGCTGTTCTTTTGGCTGTAAAACTGAATCAAATGATGATGAAATAATAGCTATCCAAGGCCACCTGGAGTTACCATTGACAAAGCCAAACCTGGACCTGCTTATCAGACCTGTTTAATCTCGTTTTGCAACAATTAGCAGCAATCATGTCAAGTGTTAAGAATTTAACTCAGATGAGTCATATCCGTTTTCTGTAGTGGGATGCAATAGTGCAGTTACTTGTGAGGCCAGGCGGTCGTAAGCAGTAGTATTTTCTGTATGAGTTTGCAGATAATGAGTTGCTTGTCAGGCTTTTTTGAGTGTGATAATCCACTAATTTAAATCCCTAGTAACTACTTATGTGCATACATGCAGTTGTTTTGGTAGAAAACTAGTGTGTAAGGTTTTGTCCTTCTTAATAAGAATAAGGTGTGTATCACCTCCTCTCCCCTTTACTGACACTTTCACTGTTAATCTGAGAGTCTTGAAATATGATGGTCAGCTCTGTGATCTCTGGACCTGTGCTGCAGAGGGATGAAGCAAAGTGTCATATCTCAAATTGTGAAATTACTTTCAAACTTGGTCTATGTAAAAGGGAGATAAACTAAATAAAGCAGCCTGGATGAAATTTGTGTCTGTCTGAAACTTTATCCTAGACTTTTGTCCTTGGGAACTGGTGAGAGATGAAGTTTACAAGAGGACGGCCATTCCAAGTTCTTGTAGCTGGCAATAATACTTATACTGTAACCAAACTTGTATGTCTGCAACTGTACTCAAGGGTGCAACTTTGCTTCTTTCTGCTTGAAACTCCTCATCTTTGTTACCTTCTAACAAGTGCCTTTCAAATTTTAAAAGTATTTGAGGCTTTTGTGTTACAGGGCAAGATTACCTTAATCCACGCTGTAGAGTGCTTTACAGAGCAGGACACTGATTCAGGCTAGATCCTTTCTGACTGTGATAGAAGTAGGTTATAGTGCCACGTGCTGTGTTAGTGATGTATGCCTGGGTTCTGATGGAGGGTTGCTTTTTAAATTTCTAGGACTCCAAACTATAGTCTTGTCTTTAACTTTGAGAATTTATTTTCTGTCTTAAGAAGATAGGTTTTTTGCAGTCTTTTTGGTGGAGCCCAGGGGATCTTTCAAATTAAGTTTAATCCGGACTGCATTGTTTACTCTGCACTTCACCTGTGTTGACTGAAGTAAATCAATTTGTATGGTTGAATGCTGCATGTGATAAAAAGGATTCTGATTTTTCCCTGCTAAATTGCAAGGATGGCTGCGTGCAAATGTTGTACTTTGGACTTACAGATCACTCAGGTCTGATGAAACCCTGTGAGGGTTGTCCTACCTGCTTTCAAATCATGTTTGGTTTGTAAAGCCTTAGTACTAATGTTAAGTGGAAAAAGCAGCTTAACTGTAATTCTGCAGCTTGCTTGCTTTTATTGATGAAAGATAGTGGTGGTGGTAGTTGTGTTTTTGGTTTGGTTTGGTTTAGAGGTTTCTATTTGTTTTGTGGGTTTTTATTTGTTTCATTTTGTTTTTTAAAGGAAGAGCTGGAAATAGATAAGGTATATGAGGTATGGGTGCAGATACTGGTATGTCTGTTTTTTCAAGGATTTCTTTGAAATGGGACATAAATAGACTTTGTGAGACGCAGATGAATAAGAAAAGTAGACATAACCTTTTGAATTCAAACAGTGAATATTTAGGACATTGAATGTAGACAATAAATAACAAATTCTTGTGCTAGCAATGGTGAATTCGTTGTTATGCCCATGGGGAAAGAACATGCTTTGCTACCTGGAAATCTGTGAACAATGAAGCAATTTATAAACTAGTGTTTATATAGGCTTATTTTGTGAAATATTGGTCAGTGCGGCCAATGCAGACCAATTTTAAAAGGAAATGAATAGACAGAGACACAAAATTACTAAATACTGGTGGGTTTGCTTACTTTCCAAACCATTAGGATGTCTAACAGAGGTTAGAGCTATTGTGAATAAATTTGTAAAAACCTTGTGGGAGTAATAAATAAACTTGTCAGGAGTTGCAAGGAAAGAAATAAAAGAAAAACTGGAAAAGTTACTTGCTATATAAATTTGTGATGTGTCATATCTTTATTACTACATGCATCTCCACTCGCTGCATTTCAAAAATTGAATGTATCTTGGTGGAAGACACAGACAAGGGGAGAAAAGGATTATCAGAATCTTTCATGGAATTGTTTCCATGCAGATGGAGACTGAATACATACGATCTCTTCTGAAGGAAAACAAAGGGAAAAGTGACATAATTTGAAATCAGGAATGGAAAGGAAAGATTAATTAAGGAGCAATAACTCACTTTTAATTTTTGATCTAGCTCTTATCTGTAAGCAGCTTTAGAATAAGCTAAAAGAAGCACTTTTCCATACAAAGACATAGTTAAATAGTCTTCAAAAGGACTAAAATTCAGGAGGGGTGGGTTTGCTAAGACCTTTACACGTGGTAGACATATGAAATTACTTGGAAACTCTTTGGGCTGTTGAATTTCCAGATGCTTTAGGATGTACGAGGTGGCTCTGCAGTTGCTCACTCTTTACTTTTCCCTAATGACTGCTGTTAGACATGGTAGAGATAAGATGTTGGACTGGAGGGACTTTTTGATTTGACTTAATGCTGCTGCCTTTAAGACCAAACTGACACAGTTGGCTGACGGATTATATAGATTTTTTAACTAATTTGCTAGATAAATAAATTTGTGTTCTCCAGAAGTAGGTTCAAATGATGATGATGCTGATGAACAAGCTGATCTATTTAATTCGGGGTTTGGCCATTGTCAAATGGTAATAAACTTCTGGATACTTTGCCTGGAGACTTTGCCAGTGGGAAGGGAGTTGAATGTTTTTAAAAGTTCTTATCAGTAACTTAATGCCTTTGCCCTTCAGTAACTACCTTTTATTGAAGTGAAAGAAAGTTTGGCTAATATGGGGTACCTCTGAAGGCAATATCCTTCATTACACCTCCTGGAATGTTACTGTCCTGTAATGCAGACAGGTGAGGAAGGTTTTGTAAGAGGTGGCTCTAGGAACTTCTTGGGATGTGTGTGTGTGGATATTATGCAACCCTTGATTTGTTCAAAAACACTGAAAGTATATTAGAGGTATCTGGAACGTGCTGGAGTGAAATCTTTTCTTCCTCTCGTGCAGTTTGCTTTCCATAGTGAAACCATTCATAGTATGGTTGAACATGGTCTGAGCAATTTTTTTATTTTGTCTTTTCATTTCAGAGAAATTTGAAAGGGGAATTGACTACATGTTTTTATCCATCTATCCAGATAAGGGCTTTTTTTTTGTAAAGAAAATGAGATCTCAGGCTGCTGGAGGTGTTTGTTATCTACTTCTTAATTGTAAATATTAATTTCTATATTTCATGAAAGCTCTTCTGATATATAATCCAAGTGTCCTAGATCAGACCTGTGTATGCAAGCTGTTAGGAATACCCACAGTGTAGATATTGGCAGAAAAGCATTACTGTTTTATTTAAGCATCGTTAAATTGTATGAATGCATTTTAAACATGAAGAAAACTGACAGAATTATTCTCTAACTATCATGAAGTCAGAAGCAGCACTGATGTATCGTTTTTGTTAAATGAAAATAGTGTGACTTGCAAATACAAAAAGGGCAGTGCAAATCATGGAAAAATAGAGGGTTGGCAGGGAATCGGTGAAATCACTAATCCCCCTTGAACTGCAGGATTCATCAGTCCAGGGTTGGATCAGGTATTGGTGCCCCTACCCCACCATGAGAAATCCAATCTGTTATTGGAAATTTTCTGTAGCAAGAAGTCTTCAACCTACCTTAAATCCTGCATGGACACAGTTGCCTTTAAAGATAGACTGGTTTTCACAGAATTTGTTTTAAATTTCTCTTAATTTGGAAGCCAGTGTATTCTAATAGATGTTTAAAAAAACCCTACAATGATACTGTGTGTTTTAAGTTTTATTCAGTTCTATTGTTCTTTTACTGTTCACCAACACAGGGAAATTTGCTTTTCTGCTTGGCAGCAGCTTTTTATGCAGTGAGGAGTTACTGTATGACATGTGCAAGAATAATTGTAGATGAAACAACTCTAGTATGTTCAGTCATTTCTCCTTAATTGGGTGCCTTTAAATCTCTTCTCACTGTCATGCTTTGTTCTGTTCTTTTGGGTACTTTGCCAGAAGTTTTTCTTCCTTCGGTTGTGCCCCAGATTGTCTGCACTATTTCATTTGATGCCTTGTGAGTGCAGGTAGAAGGGGATAATGATGTCTTGTGTTTTGCATATGAAACTCCTCTTTACACAGTACAAAATGTAGTTTGTTTTTTTTATGTTTCTTTTTATTGCAGTAGCCTTCAGTGCTGGCTCATTCATTCTGTGCCTACTAAGTAAGTGCAAAATATATGTATATATGTGTATTTCTCTTCTTGCCTATGTGTGGTCTAGACAGTTTTACATTTTATTTCAGCACCCCTAGGCATGGGGCATAATAAATAGGTTTTCTGAACACTGTGAGTCTCACTTTAGAACAAGGTTCTCTCCTGTCCTTCAGGGTGCTTTTCAAACAGGTGCCTTAGGTTCTAGCTCTGTTGACATACGAGTAGGAATGCAAATATGACTTTGCAGAGTTCCTTGCGATATTGAGCTGCAGTTTGACAGCGAATCATAGGTAAATACTCTATTCCGATAAGGAAAAACTGGTTTTTACAGGACTTGGAGTTTATATTAGAATACTCAAAAGCCAACTGCAAAAAGTAGGAATGAGCAGTTTAAATTCCTGAGTCTTGCATCCAGCCTGAAGTTTAAACAACGTAGCATATTTCCAGCTCAATAGTTATGACCAGGAACTTCACATGTGACTTCCCACATCAGGTTTTTAATGGAATATGAATTGTTATGATTACCTTCCAGCAAAGCTACTAAGAATGTACTCTGTTCTGGATCAGGCCTGATGGATAAAGATTTGTGCACTTTTTAGGAGATGATGATGTTTTCTATAAGAAAACACAGCGTGTGAGACTCCAAAGCCCTTGGGCAATTAGTTTTCTCAATGCCTTTCTGTTCCTGAGGGAACATTGGACAGAGCAGTGAAAATGCTACAAGGTAGAGACTTTTGTGGAGAGGGTGGTGAGAACCCAGAGTAGTAGGTGTATTTTATACCTTTGATTATGATAAAACTTGGGCCCTAAAATTCTCAAATACTGTATTATATGTGAAGTATAGTTTCTTCTTAGAATGGAAGTATTTTTCCAACAAACTAAAGACGTTTAACCAACGTGTTTGTTTGCATCTCTTAGAATACTTCTGCTTCCAAATTTTCAGAAGCCTAGGAAGATTCCCATTTTGTACAGGCATTCCAGCTGCTGTTCATCATATTCTTGAAATACTTGTATTTACTTTTCAGTTTGTGCTTGCAGCTCATGAGTCTTCTATGTTTAAACCATTTTTGGTATCATTAGATTGGAAAACATTAAGTCCCATGACTTTAAAATAATGTAGTAAGGAATAGTTCTGCATCTTTGGATTAGAAACAATTCCAGAGTGTTGTCAGTGGCTTAGTGAGTACAGCTCTGGCCTTCTTCAGAAGGGTCTATACAATTTGCCTCAGTCTGTCTTAGACTTTTAGCTTGGCTTGGTGCAGGCCACATTTCTACTACAATCTGTATAAAAATGAGCAAGCTTCTTAATAGGAAATTGAAAGTAGTAGCTAAAAAGAGGAAAAGCTTTCAGATAGCATGAAGACATCTCAAGGAAAATTCCTTCAGAAAATGTGTGCTATTTATTAAGAGAAAATTTAAAGTAACACACAGAAGGTGGCATTGCTAGAAATGAATGGAATGACCCCCTTTGAAAGGGGAATTTTTGTCCAAATGAGGAAACAAGTTAGAAAAAAACATGTAAAAAGGCATTTAAGCCTTAGTAAGACAGTTTCCGAAAGAGTTTGAGCAGTAGTTGCTAAAGAAAGACTGGGGGGGAAAAAAGCATTCCTGAATGCTTCATCAACAGGGAGTAAGGTAGGGGTCCTGTGCAGTCAAGATGAAAAAGGAGGACTTAAGAAAGATGCAGCTTTCCTGCTGTGATCGTAAGAAGGATTTTCTTTAAAGGAATAAGGCTGAGGAAATACCTCAGACTTAAATTGCCAGAAGAGTTTTTAAAATAAGGTGATAAAATGAACAGTAACAAGTCATAGGAACTATGGGATGATGACTCAAAAGTTCTCAAGGAGCTCTGACTGAAACAAGCTGAGCTGTTAACTGTGGTGCATGACTTCTGACTTAAGTTGTGTTGGCAGCATAGGAGAGGGAGATATTGTCATTACATTAGGGCAAATGGATTAAAAAATGTAAATAAATAATACAGTGCATAGATTCTGAGATAAAATCTGGGAGTAGGGAGGAGTTCACATGGCTCTTTTGTAGAAGGAAATCACACTGTTCTTGTGAGCCCGTACTTGAGGGTAATCTATTCAAGACAGTATGCTGGAATGTCAAAAAGTTTTTTGCCTCTTAAAGGGACAAAATGACTGGAAGTGATATCATTACGTCTTTCATATAAGTGGATTCTTAAAGGAAAGGAATAAAAGATCAGTTTTGCAATGAAACTTGCCAGTAGAAAAATAGGCTGTTGAAAGGATTGCTCTGTACTTTCTTTTTGGAATTGGGCTTTTCAGAAGTTTCATGGCTGATCTGAAAATTTCCTGGTGGTGGATAACATGATGGCAATGTTTGCTAATGTACAGGCTAGCCAAAACTATAAAGAATAGGCAGTAAAGAATTGCAGAAAGTCTTATGGTACGAGGCAAGGTAAAGGACAGTTGAAGTTCAGTGATAGTGAATGCAAAGTAACATATATGAAGAAAAGCAGCTCTAATTGTTCACATAATATTGAGCACTAAATTAGTTGCTGATACACAGATTTCTAGGTAGCTCAGCAGTTTTCTGTAAACGTGTCTGGATTGCTGTCTGAGAAAGCTCAGTCTTTATTTGCCCCATTCAAACAATCTCTGCAACACAGATTTCTGGCTTATGGCAGAGAAGAGGTACTGAGCTAAACAGAGTTTTGATCTGATCCTTCCAGCTACTGGAATGAAACCCAGAGTTGTTTTTTTCGAAGCTTGGGGAGGTGAATCTGCCTGGACATTTTTGTCACAGTGAGATGCACTAAGAACCCAAAATGTAACTCTGTCATAAGTGAAGATTTTAGGGTAAAAACTGGAATATTTCTCTTCTTAGGTGGAGAAAACTTCAGGTCACTAAGTCAGAAATAAACAGAACAGAATAAACAGAAATAAAAAGAACTTTTGATCAACTTTCCTCCTGCCCATCCTGTCCTTGAGGTAGATGGTTGTTTCCTGCCTTGGCTTTAATGAACTCTGCGACTTTGGACATGTAGAAAACCCTCTACTGTTCATTTAGACTTCAGGAAAACTTTCCACCACCTCTGAGACGTGGCTATTTGTTTTTATTACGATTCTTCTTTCTTCTCGGAGCTTGTCTTTTCCAACACCTATGGTCTCACAATGCTTTTTCCTTGGGTAGTCTCAGTCACTTCTCCAGAGAATGAGTAATTGCTTTTTTGTCTTGTGTCTTAAAGTCACATAACTTGGAAACATAAACCAAAATAATCACACAGATACCATCACATCCCTTATTTATTTATTTGTCTGTTTAGGGTTTTTTGTCTGCTTAAGATCCTGTCCAGGCCAAAGGAATGTTTGGTCTTTTTAAAAAAAAAAATTTGCAGTGATGAAGATCCTCTGAACAAAACTTCTAACTGTAGAAGTACTGAGTTGCTAGGCCTTGCCTTGTTTTCACTGAGTGGTTCTGCTGTTGTGTTTGTAGATTGTTTAAATAACACTTGGTACAGATACTAACACTAGCCCTGTAATGTGCTCCAGCCTTCAGCCGAGCTTTGGTAGTTACCTCTTGATGTCTGAGTATTTTTGCTGCTGCAAAGTTTGGAGGTAGGATAATCTTTAGTATATGGTGTTGTTGGCACTAGGGAGCCTGTTTCACTAGGATTGATACAGATGCAATGAGCCTGAACATATTGAGGTTATTTTTAAATAAATGGCTCTTTGTTTGCTTGTCATCTTTTATTCTTGCCTAATCCCAAGTTCCTCCCACATGCATCAAGCTGAGAGTGGGTTTTTTTCATTTATTGGGGTTGGAATCATGTGATAACATCAAGGTCCTTTGTTTTGGGCCTAGAGAGAAAGAATTTTTTTAATCTCAAGCTTTCTTCTTTTTTTCTTTTATTTTTCTGCATCAGAAAGCCTTTCTATATTGTTTGAGTTGTCTTCAAATCGTTGATATAGTATTTTAGATTTTGCTGGGTAGCTTGCTGCGTTAATTCCTACACACCCCTTTTATGTTTTTTTAATCTACATTTTTCCCTGTCTCATTCCTTTTCTAACATCTGTATGAACTTTCTTTGTGTTACCAGTTAGTTGCCAGCTTCTGCTATTTTAAGGTAAATACCTTTTGCTTTGCTCCTACCAGCCTTTGATTACAGAAGCAAGAGTTTCTCTTCCCTTCACATCCTTCAAGCATAGGGCAGACAAAAAGGCCAGGGTTTCACTTGGAGGATCTCAGTATAGAATACTGTTGTTGTAACAAAAAAAGTCAGTTGTTTTTCTCTCCTCCTTGCCTGGATAGTTCTGCTTGGTGAAGTACTTTTGTGAGAATGATAAGCCAGTTAGCTATAAAAAGTTGGCAGGAATCAATTTGCACAAGTTTTACTAAGGAGCACCTTAATATATTGTGGGACAGGGTGCAAATTTTGCAATGCTCCTGTGTGGCAGCAGAGCATACACCACAAATCAGTTAAACCTTTGGACAGGTGCTCCAAGGCATTGTGATTTGTAGTTTATGAAGTTTCTTGTGATTTCTGGTTTAAATTTGTACAGGAACAGCTTATATTTGCACACTTTCATCCTTTAATTTAAGTAGTTCTTCTTTCTTACCTTATCTACCAAGAAGTCAGAACTACTGATGATTTTAAAAGATGACAGATTGTTTTTTAAGTGATTAGTTTGTTTACTTTTGTTATTGAGCAGATTCATAGAGGTCCAAATTGAGTCATGGACAGAGTCTGTCAATATGGTTATAGAGGCCTAATTTGTATCTGTATTGAGGTGGGTTGGGTGTATGTGTGTGTTTATTTATTTACTTTCTGTATTGTTCCTCAAGAAACTCCTCCTCCTGTGATGGAGGAACCCCTCTGTGAGATTCCTAACCAGGTGGATGCTACGTCCATGTCTGTATGGAGGATTAAAGTTTACTTATTCACTGGAAGCATACATGACTCTCAAGCAGAAGTAGGGAGGTATTAAGTTGCATCCCTGCAGATACTGTGGTGTCTGGTGCCTTCTTTGTATAGGACCTAGCGATTGTGTGGGTTGGAGGTGAGATCACCTAACTGATCCAGGAGTCAACTGGTCCTGAACACTCAGTTGTCCTGTTAGGTGTTGACCTCACTAGATATGCAACAAACGTGAGGAGGGCCAGGACCACCCCCAACAGTAGCAGCTAGCTGTTTGATAAGTCTGTCTGAAGTGAAATTGTACCTTTTTGCTTATGAGTCTAGGTGTAGAAGTTTACTTCGGAATTCAAGAGCTACTTAGCTACTTAGGGAACAGTGGACTCTTAGTACCAGCATGAGGGCAAAATGGTAGTGTTGTATGTATAAAGGCAACTTGTTGCTTTTTGGGCAAGTATTAAGTGCTCTAATTATTTCTGTCTCTACTTTGTGCTATGCATTATCTGAAAAGAGACACTCACCAGACAGCTGGGCTTGTGTTGCATCTGCTAGGAATGTGTGGTGAGAAATTTGCTTGAGTAGATTGCAGGATAGGATCTGATCTGTACTTCGGTGATGCAGAATATCTGCTTCCATTTCATAAAAATGAGACTGCTCAAGACAGGATTACTATAAGGTTCCCAATTCATAATGCTTTTTGCTAGATAAGAATTAGCACATGCCCATGCTATGTCTCTTTCTTAGTGCCTTCAAGTCTACTTTGCACATCAATTACAGCTTCTACAAACACTGTGCTTTTCCTCTAGTATATGGCATACTAACCTGCCTGTACTGTCATTACCTGCTTTTCCTTCTCCACATCCAAGCCTCAGACACCTTTATAAAGTTATTATTTTGGTTAGCCTCTCCCAACAGACTGGCTTGGCTGGATGGGTTTCCTGGGAGGGCAGCCATTCCCCTGTGTTTAGGTATTCTCATCCCAGTGGCTCTCATCAATTGTTTCCGGTATTGGAGACATACAAGACACTCTTAACAGGAAATGTCTGGTTCCAGTGCTGTTGACAAGTCAGTGACACTGTGGTTTGCACAGTTGAACCAGAAATACCAAGCTGTACTGACGTAGTGTTGGGATTGTCAAAGCAGGTTTCCTACCTCATGCAGGCACTCTCTGGGTAAACAGGAAGATATCTATGCCAAGCATAGGGAACCATACAGAAGTTAAAGTAGATAAGGTGCTACTTGCTTGTTTCTCTAAGTTTGCCCAATAGTAAATATCATCATAGGTTGTCAAAATCATTGTTCTAATGCCGTTTGGTAAGCTGCTACTGCAGTATGAAGTACTCTTAGTGTTCAGACTTGCACAGAAATAAATTTTGTTCTAATCCCTTTTCTTCTATATCTCTGTCGGAAGAGTATCTTTTAACCCCCAAGTGGAAAAGAACACAAAACATTGGTCTGTCTCAGAAGTTGCCGTTACCATCTTTCCTTTTGCCCTGATTAACTGTGGGACAATGAATGTAAGACAATGGTCATGTCTTTAATACCAGTTAATCAGAAGATAATAATAAACATAAACATTCATTAGTTGTACAGCTGCTCTGTTTGTATTCATTGTTTTTCCTGGCAGCACTGTGGTAAGCAGGTAGTATCAAAAGTAAGGTGTACGTGTATGATATCTCAGAGCGTTTGTTTAAACATTCTTCTTTGCCCTGTTACATTTAAAACAATGGTGTTTGAGTTGGTGATGAACTTTGACCACTGCATTTCATTTATCACTTTCTTGGTGACTAAAGGCCTTACTAATAGCCAAGAGCAAAGGGCTCTATATCCACATAATGGATACTTACCCTTTTTTGACTATATTATTAGTGTGTATACTCTTAAGTTTTTACCATTTCTTAAGAAAGGTTAATTAGAGATTTTATATGTAAAGTTCTCAGTCTTTGCACAGATAGCTTATAAAGAGCTAAGTGGATTTACGCTGCAGGTAAGAATTGTTGGTAACACAGTTCTGATATGTGCCAAGCATCACAGAGATGTGTCCTTTTCCCTTGCTTCTCAGGCAAAAAGGGTCAAGTTGGCTGCCTCCAATTCCATCTCATAAATCTGGTTTCCCAGGGTAATACAAAGCCGATTAGCAGTGTAGTGATATTTTGATCTCTTGAGTGTGTGACGGTGTGTTTCCAGGTATTGTTGATATAGATGTTAGTTAGCCTAATAACATAGATGGTGACTGCTTGGTGGTTGTTGGCCTGTCTGCAGCTCAGTGTGTGGGTCCTTAGCTAATGTATAGGTAGGCAGCTTCATTAGAGGCAGTTGAGTTGCTGTCAGCGGGTGGGTAGAGCTTGGGGTGATTTAGGAAATGGACACCAAGAGGTTACTGAGCTGCCTGCTCCGTATTTATGCTGCTTTTGCTACCTAGGTCAGAGTGAAGCTCTAGTCTCATGCTTATGATACACTTGTCATACCTATTTAGTCATACCAGTTGTTTAAGGGGATGGGAGAGAAGGTTGTGATTAGACTTACTTTATTGTTTGTTAACTAGAAAGATACAGTAATTTACTGCAAGATTTATTGTAAGACTTTTTAGCTGTCATGTCAAAGATGATTAGCAAATGCAAAGACCACACTGTCTCTGTTTTCTTTAAATAGTATCAGTGATGTGTACCCAAGTACAATTTCGTGAGCTAGAGAAAGTGAAATTTAATCTTGAGCCCAAAGTAAGGGATAAAATTTATTCTTTCCTGCAACCTGTAGGCTTACAAGAATTGCAGTTGTTCTACCTTTCTGTCTTTTCTTCCTACTCATTAGTCTGCTGGAGCCTCAATACACTTTCTCTGCTGCAACCTTGAAGAGCAAGAGCATTTGAAGTGAATTGTCAGTCCCTGGTTTTCAGAGTGTTTCATCCTGAGGGCTTAGGTGTTGAGAGAGCTCTACTCTGATTCCCGTGCTTGATCAGTTTTTGCTTGCCTAGTAACTGAAACCACAGATATTTTAATAAGGGGATAATTCCAGTGTAACTGTAGAGCTAATTCCTCTACCTTTATTAAAATACCATTTTGCCACTTATGAAACCATGTTGTCCAGCGAATGGAAAACATATCTTTTATTGCATCAAAATATTAGATTAATTTCATCTGAGGGAAATGAGAGAGCCTGATAAATAAGGTTCTGGCAGTTTATGTATTGATGACCAAACAATTCTTTTGGGCTTAGCTAAATCTTGGCTCTTTTGGAATTTTGATGTATGTATACGTCACTTCCATTTGTCTTGCAAACCGTCAGTCTTGCCATCTTTGTTAAACTTCTAATCATATTTTATGTAACTGAATATAGTGTTTGGCTGTTTTATAGTGCACTTGATGGTATGTTTTGGGTGCTTTACAGGAATCATTACTGCTCTTGGTTTTGAGTTTTGTGTTTGTTTTTTCTTTGTTTGGGATTTTGTTTTTGTTTTCTCAAATGAGCTTCCATTTGCTGCATTGTATTTGACTTCTGCACTTCTGACTGGTGTGCCATACAGTGATCCCTCCTTTGGTCAAAGGATTTTCTCTCCTGATGTTGAGAAAGAAGATAGAAATAGGCCTGTCAGAAGAGCTGGTTTAGGGTATATGTTTTTTAGTTGGATAGACATCTGGTCCCAAAAGTGCACATACCTTTTGTGGCTTGTTGGAATTGCAGGTAAGAATTGGGTTGCTCAGCTTGGAAACTGTGGTACCAGCCCTGAGGCCTAAACTTGACTTTAGAAATCTGATCTCTTTGTCATGAATGACAACTTCATCTTAAAATACATAACTGCTACAGCGAGCACGAAAACTTCGCGGAGGATGGACCCATTCTAAGGGCGACACTGTTTTATCAAATGAGATTATCCAGAAGACCCAGATTTCACAGAAGTCTTGACATGCAAAGGAAAGAAATCCTCTTTAGTTACGTAAGAAATACAAGTATCACAACAGATATCTCAGTGTATTTTTTCATACAAATGTGTATTTATTATTGTGGTCCTTCCCTACTTTGTTTAAGTAACTCAAGTGGTTTTTTGGTTTGGGTTTTTTTGTTTTATTATTACCGTGATAGGGATGAGACAGGACCCAAGAATGTTTTTAATGGTGTGGCCCTGACTCAGCTTTTGCTCAATGGATTTGGCCGGCTGATCTGGACAGATATATAGGTACATGCACACACACATATTTTGAACTTGCCATTTTAATATAGGATTTCTCAAGTATTTTCTGTAATGTGACTTTGATAAGGCTCTACCACTTTATTGTTAAAGTCATATTTCTCTTTTCATCTTAGTTTTGCAACTCTAGTAAGAGCATGTTATCTTGCAAGATTGCAGAATTAAGTCATGGCAAGTTGCGCAAATTTTCCTCCTGTTCAGTGCGGTATATATGTACCATGGCTTTAGAGTTGCTCAAGATTGGACTTTTATGTAAATAAGAGCAGTTAAAAATAGACATTTTTTGTGGCAACTTTCTGAAGAAAATAAACAGGCAACTAGTTAAAAATAGAACTTGTGGCAACTTTCCGAAGAAAATAAACAATTTCACCCAAACAAAATATAGCAGCGATATTGTCATTCTTGTCCGACTTTTGTGATGTTTCAGTTTCCTAAAATTAGTGAAAGTGAGCATATGTACAGTCTTAGCAGTGCACTGCCTTTTTTGCTTCAATAAAATTTGATGGAATCCACACTGCAAATATTTATGTGAAATTGGACAAGGAGAGATTTTTAGAACAGAAATTATGAAACTTAAAAAACATAGCATTAGATTTGTAAGGGAGAGGGGGAATTCTCTTTTTTGTACCATGTTAGTCTTCTCTCTTTTAATCTTGTTCTTTGAAAAGCTAAAGGTTGTATAGGGAAATGCTTGTTCTTTCCCCTTTGTGTATCTATCCTTTCTTCACCTTTTTAATAATTTGTAAGCCCGCAGGCCAGTTACACAAAAGTATGACTGAAGAGTAGATGTCTCTAACATACTGCTTTTCAACAAGTTAAAGAGACTCTCTTACTGCCTCCCCAGTTGAGAACATGGCCACAAAGCTAAGCCTATATTGAATATCTTCATTTCAGTTTTGATGACCTAAGTAAATAGGCAAGGTGAAAAGCTGTGGTTAGAGGTAGAATCTCTTATTAGATTAATTAGAGAAACTTTACGGTACATAAACTTTTTCCCTACAGAGCTTGTCTTTCTATCATTTAAGTCATCAAAGCATCCACAGGAAGGGGAAAGCATAGAGAGATACTGGAAAACTGGCTGCTTTTTTTCTTTTTTTGTTATACTCTTAACAGAAGTATATTTCTCTGGTTTGGGTTTGGGTTTTTGTTGGTTTCTTCTTTTTTATTTTTTTCCTCCTTTTCTTTTTTTTTCTTTAAGATAAGAAAAAATTGCGTGGGGTAAAAAGATAGAAAGGTATTTGCAAAATAGGTAGAGATGAGTCAGTTTTCTTGTTTTGCTCTTTTGATACCACAAGATATTTTCAGTAGAAATATGCTGCCTGTTACAGCAAAAGTCTTACAAACAGTGAACAGAAATAGTTAATGGCCTCTTGTTTTAGTCTTACATTGGTGTGAATTTGGGCAAGTGAAACACATGGTTTAAGAGAAATTGTAGACTACGTTCTTTGTTATGTAAGCATTTGTGCATGTGCTTAATTTTATTCATACAGGTAAAATTTATTATGAACAGAATTCCCTGCACAGTAAAGTTCTTACTTACATGGGGGTTTCTATGGCTTCACATATTCACTCCCTCTTTCCTTCCCTTCATCTGTACCTTGCCTTTTTCTCATTCTCTTTATCATCTTTCTATATGAATCAAAACAGATCTGAATGGCAGTTTATAATGGAACTTTACGTTTGTTTACCTGTCTTTTAGTTTATTTTCTTCCAAAGTTCTGGTACAGAACCTATACAGTATGTTCTGCAGTAATGTATACAGACTG
This sequence comes from Pachyramphus minor, assembly GCA_013397135.1. Classification (NCBI taxonomy): domain Eukaryota; kingdom Metazoa; phylum Chordata; class Aves; order Passeriformes; family Tyrannidae; genus Pachyramphus; species Pachyramphus minor. The sequence continues at coordinate 523,681 of VYXB01008214.1, read as the reverse complement.
TGTGAATTTTTTATTGAAACCTGCACAGAGGGTAAAAGCACATAAAAAGTAATTTTTTTTTTCTTTTTTTTTTTCCATAAAGTCATTGGTCATCATGTATAGATTTACCAAAGTAATTTTATTCTTCAAGCCACCAAATTAACTTTTTGCCTTTTTGCCTTTTCTTGATTAGTGGTTTTACCCCTTTTTACCGTTTTAAAGTCTCATTTAAAGAAAAAAAAGGAGGAGGAGTAATGAAAGAGAAAAAACCTAAACCACATCCTGCTGACTATAGTCAAAATACAGGCATCATAGCTAAAATGGGAAAATCCCTCTAGATCTCTTTCCTACTTAAAATCAGGTCTTCCTATCAGTGCAAACTGTGTGAAGAGACATGGCCTAGTAATACTTGGCTGTCAGAGGTGTGTGACATGGACGATAACTTTTTTCATTTCTTTTACAGATATTGCTGTCGTAGAGATGAGTGATGCCTTCCGCCAGCCTTCCCTGTTCTACCACCTAGGAGTCAGGGAAAGCTTCAGCATGGCTAACAACATTATCCTCTACTGCGACACTAATGCAGAATCTCTGCAGTCACTGAAGGTAGCTCTGAGTGCAAACAGCTGGGGTCGGGGGGAGAGCAAGTCACAGCTGGTCGAACTCTTGAAATAGGCTCTCTGTTTCTGCACGAGATACAGACACCACTTGTGGTTCACAAAAGACTAGCAAAAATGTTCTGAGGCCCGTCGAAGATGTCTTCAATGAAATGCTGTGAAACTCAGTTTAGTTTTCTAAAGAGAAAGACTTACATGATTTTATCACAGTCAGTTAAATGGCCCTTTACAGCAACAGAAGTTTGCCAGATTTGAGATGAGAAATTAAATACGATGCTTTGTCATTCAAGGGAGTTACTGGTGTTTGGGGTAAACTGGTACAGTAATAACAGTCATGTGAGAATGGTAGTGTGGAGGCAGCAAAATAATCCTTAAGTTTTAGCTCCTTTCTAGATTAGCAGTTTTCTGCCAAACCGTGTGGGGCCCCCAGATGGCCTCTGCTATGTCTTGCTGGGTTACCAGCTGTTTATGTCAGGTATTTGCAAGATTGCAGTGCTGGAGATTACCAGCAGTGTAGTGGAGTTAGTAAAAACAAAACTCATGCCTCAGTTCATGCTTTGGTTTAAGGGAAGAAGGTTTTTTTAAGATAATCTCTGGGGCTGTGAATTGTGTCAGCCAAGGAGTAGATACTTGCTTCCTCCTGGAACCCTTCAAAAGGTTTAGAAACTTCCATGGTGAGAGGATAGACAACTTGAATGGTAGTTTGTTCAATGACTTCCCCTGTCTCAGGTACGTTGGCTTTGCTCAGGAGCTGTTTTATGCTATTGCACTTCCATTCTGGGCATTACTAAAAAGACACATTTAAATTAAAAAGCTTGGGGAGTCCGATGGCAGTCTGGGCACTGCCACCTCTTATGAAGGATTTGCTTCCACTGCCTCTGAGAAGTGTAGGCTGGTTTTGATTCTGTCCCATTTTTTTCAGGTTGGCCCTCTATTGGGAGGGACATACTTAGTAACTGAGTTTCTTCCCCCTGCTCTTCCCTCCAAATTTTCTCAGCCAACTGGACTGCTTGCAATCCAATTATTTCCTTTCTTTTTGCAAGACAAAGAGTATGCAGACAAAAGCTCTAAAAATAAAACTGCTAATGATGAAAGACATATCTGGGAATAGAATTCAATTATGCAAGTACAATGATGTACAGTATAAGCAGAGCAGAATTTCATTGTATTGGGCAAAGAGCCAAATACCCAACTCCCCCTGAAAAATCACTTAGGATGAGGCATCAGGCTTTCTTGGGCATTTGGGAGAACTTTTTACTAGTTTAGGAACTGAACTTTGTAATTGGGTCTGGTGCTGGGTTCCCACTGGCATCAGTGAAAGCCCAGTTGCGTGCAGGGAGACTTGGATGTCACAGTTGCCATGAGTATTTAGCCTACTGAAAGACTCCTACCAGTTTCCTTTAGCTTTGAACTGGGCCCGTGTTTCTGCTTTTAATAGTCTGTAGGAAAGTCATCAAAGAGCAAGACCTTTTCCATATTATTTAGTAACTACCTGAAAACTGTCTGAGATTCTTCTGAGGCAGTGTTTATTCCTGTGTCTGTTACAGCCAGCAGATAAGAGTAGAAGCAATTGAGGAGAGTGTGGGCAGTATATCTTGTATAGAAGGGTTGAATTAAAAAACTGAAAATTAAGGAAATACAGAACTGTAGCACATGATTTAACTGGGGCACAAAGCAATGTAAGTAAACTTTTGCTGGTGGAATGTTCCTCTATATGAACATTCAGGGCAGGCTGAACAGGGCTTTGATCAATCTGATCTAGTAAAAGATGTCCCTGCATATGCTGGGGGATTTGACTAGCCATATATGACCCATACTTTAAAAACTAGCAACAGTCATATGGGAAACATGTCCTCTCAACAGGGAGAAGAGCAGCTTTATCGAAGCCTGACTTATGCAACATGGACAATATGAGGCACCTCGGTTTGACACTGTGTTTGTTTTTAATGCCATTGTGTAGATGAACCTGCTCAGCAGTCCCAGTGTCAGAGGCATAGATGTCTGATAAATCTATTAGGGTTATCGATTGCTGGGATCAGAACTTGATGAAAAATCTTGCTGGAAGCAAAGTCACTGTTCACAAGTGGTTTACACTTGCACTCTACCACCCAGATTCATGTGCAGGAATAAGCTCCTTCTATCTCTGTGTGCTTCTAGCTCTCTGAAACTTTACATTAAAAATGTGAAGATAAGTTCTTGGCATCAGGCTTATTAGAGCCAAGTTTATTTCAAGCAGTTTTGGAACATTTTAAACCCTCATATAAATACTGCTCTTCCTATTCCTTTTACTTGCTTCTCCTGGTAGCAAAATGTTACTTACTGTATTTGACTTCTCAAATATGAATAGATGTTTATCAATAGTCAACTGCTGGACAGCATCCCTCTAGGAAAATTTATAAAGGGAAAGGCACATATATATATATGAATATATCTATATACACATGCACACAGTATGTATCCTCTTACAGATTTATAAGGTGTATGTATCTACTTGGTTCAAAAATAATTTTGTCTCTCCTGAGCAACACTTAATTTATATTGATTTGACAGATACAGAAAATATCTATGAACCAACCTTTTTGTGTCATGTGTCTGTAAACGATAATCTTAGCAAGTCATACTGATCAGCTATCTTTCCTAGTAGTTGTTCAGTGCTATTATCAATGTTATTTTCTTCTTTTTTATTCCAGGAAATTATCTGCCAGAAGAACAATGTAAGTATGATGTATGGGTTTCAGTTGAATTCTAGGCATTACAAACTTCTGTTTCATTTAATGTTGTTTATCTGCTGTTTTCCTCTTGAATCATTTCACACTCTCCCACTGTATTTTGTGGAGTTAGATGCAGAATTCTGGAAATCCTAGCAGCAAATCTGAGTATATCACTTGGTTGCTAGGTACCAAGATCACTTCTTTCCTTGCATCTATCTATCAGTGGTATTTTCCTTGCTGCCTTTACTTGTCTGTCGTATTTTTTCACACCCATTTACATTTGTCATTTTGATTATCTTTTTTCCTGTTGCCTTTTTCTGTACAGTGTTCTTCAGTGTTTTTAAAAAAACTGATGCTCATTTTAGAAACCTGTGGCTACAGCTATGAAAAAAAAAAAGGATATATTTGTATATATATATATTTCTAAATAGGTAGTGTGTGTATTTATTTCTAGAAGTTGAGTCCTGGAGCCTGTTAGTCCAAGTGCAGTGCAGATGCCAGTAGTCTGTCTGTGACTGCCAGTCATTAAATTATAGGTTTCTGCACCTTGGCATCCCTTCGGTTTCTGAGGCTGACCTTGCAAAGCCCCTTTCCCTTTTTCATGCCCAAGTTTGAGGGAGGCAGGGAGCTGTGACTGGGAGAGCACTGCTTTCTGAATGTGTTTTGTTCTGGAGCAGCAGGGCCAGTCATGTCAGAATATATATCTGGCATCATGAGTTGTTCCTGGCTTCAATTCGTGTCTTACTGGTAGCCATATTTGCTAAGATACAGTTCTATAGAGGTTAGTCAGTGGTGTGCTGATATCCTGAGGTGCTATGTGTATGCTGTACAATTCCATATATTTGCCCTTTTCTAAGGGGCATATGAAATTTTTAATTTCAGAAATTAGCCAGGTGTTGTTTCTCACAGTGCCATAAAAACTGCAGTATTCCTGGCTTTACTTTTTTTATTTAACAGTGAAACTCATGGATTCAGTAATGACTTCTGCCAGTATGAAATATGATTTTCTGAAAAAGATGCAGTCTTTTCTCTGCATGGAGTTTCTAAAGATTGTTTCAAACCCAGTGCGAGCTTTGGTCTAATGCTGCATTTTAAGCTATAGATTATTAGAAAAAAAAAAAAAAAGGAAAGAGGGTTCCGTATAGTGTTTCTGTGTAGCTCTTAACCAAAAAGTGCTTTCCAGAGACTCACAGAATGCTGTGAAAGATGTGCTAGACTAAAAATTTCTCGCCTTTCTCTGATGAAAGTGGGAGAAATGATCAGTTATGCCTTTTCATAAAATGAAAGAGGACAGTAAGGCCTTTCTTGTAAATGAATGTATTACATTCTGTGTTTTTGTTCTGGTGGCCCAGGACCTAGGGAAAAATGATGTGTGACTAATGTAATGTCATGGGGAGTGTAGGGGGAAGAGCTCTGTTAGCAGGAAACCAGCAGGAGATGACTGGTACAGTAGAATAAAGGGGAGATGTTGTTGTCCTGTTTTTAAATGACAGTCCCTGACACAGGTATGATAATTCGGCCTTCGTCTGTTCCAGAAAGTATTGTTCTGTTTTCCATTTAAATTTGGATAGGTGGCTGTGACACTGTCATTTATCACTTTTAGAAATGTTTCAGTGCATTCCAGAAAAAGAATGTGTTCCTTGAGAGTCTTAGATGTTTTCAAGCACACCCACATAACATCTTTTCTGGGAGGAAGATATTTTCCCTTGGATTAGAACAGGGAAGTCGGTGAAATGGGTTTAGCAGCTCTGCAACTGATTTTTTTTCCTCCTATTTCCTCATTTTTTGGCATGATGTCAGCTAAATTACCTGGAAGTAGACTTTTCACAATGTTGGTGCATGCCTAACTACTGAATATAATCACTGCTTCATGAAAGTCATATTTCTTCATAAAACTACTCTTCTTGAGAAGCTGTGACTGTTACGCCCACCCTTACCAAAAATAGTCATATGATGTTGCAAATATGAAAAAATGAAATTCACATATGGTAAACAAGGAGTTTGGTCCTACTGTTCTAGAACACATTTTTTTCGTAGCGTGCAAACATCAGCCATAGCAGGACCATGGTACCCCTGGCACTGGGGAATTAAAAAGGCTGCAAAACAAGTGTGTGTGTTTATCTATATATATCTGTCTTAACTGAAATGCCTTATGTTTGCTTTTCCTGAACCTCGTATCCCTAAATTAAGTGGGATAACAAAAAAAAAATCTATTACCAACTGTTTTGTTCTTTGTTCAGACTGGGGTTTTGTGCTTCCTAATGATAGTCAATAGCTAGGATAGTTGCATAGCTAGGATAAGCTGCCTGGAGCCTGTCTGGGCAGAGCGGTACGAGATAACATTGGCTCATTTCCTGTTATATGTGGTTTTATAGCTATTTAGTTGGACCTTTTCCAAATGTTCCAGTAATACCAAGACCATACATTTTTTTCAGGGAGTAATACCTTGACAGGAGGTAGTTACTTTGCTGCTTGAAACCTTAAGTTCAGTTTCTGCTGTTATCTGATTTTTGAGGTCAGTCAAGCACCAGAAGCATTCTAAAAATTACTAGTAAAGAGTTTCAGTCATGAGGAGATGTTGGTATAAAGGTTACAGCTCATGACTGCACTTTGCTTGTTTTAGCTCAACAGTTTTTATTTCATCCTAATTCTCTGTAGTTTGAATCTTACCACCTTTGGAGAAAAGTTGCAGCTCTGGTTCTAAACATCTATTCAATTTTTAAAAAAACTGACTTCTTGCTGAATCTGAGGGTGTTTAATGTGCATGCATTCTACATGTGGTTTACAACCAATTGCAGTAAGTAACACCTTGACACAGTGCTTACCTTTCAGCTCAGGCTGCTTGCTTGCATCAGGTTGGAGTGATGGACAGCCCCGTGAGCTGCCTGGGGTGTGAGGCCGCAGTACAGCTGCTGGCCTGATCAGAAGGACCACTGGAGGCCATGGGAATTGTTTTGCTGGGCAGCTGACTTGCAGGCAGTAGTGATTAAGCAACAGAGTTAATGTTGTATGGCTGGGGACCCTTGGTAGCGTTTTGCTTTCCTAGTGTTTCCTTCCCTAAGGGATCAGAGATTGTAGTGATAGGACGAAGGACAATGGCTTCAAACTGAAAGAGGATAGGTTTAGGTTAGGTATTAGGAAGAAATTATTTGTTGTGAGGGTGGTGAGGCACTGGAACAGGTTGCCCAGAGAAGCTGCGAATGCCCCTACCCTGGAAGCGTTCAAGGCCAGGTTGGATGGGGCTTTGAGCAACCTGTCCTAGAGGAAAATGCCTCTGCTCATGACACAGGGGTTGGAACTAGGTGATCTTTAAGGTCCCTTCCCAACCCAAACCATTCTATGATTCTGTGATTGTGGTTTTTACTGGTTTTCCACAGCCTTTCCTAGCTGCCTCTTGTTTAAGATGTAGCTTGGGAGACAGTTTGGTGTAGTGCTCTGTCAGTGTGAGTGGGTGAACTCATCCAGTTTGGGACTCCTCAGTACAAGATAGACATGGAAGCTCCTGGAGCAGGTCCAGTGGAGGGCAACAAAGATGATTATGGGACTGGAACATCTCTCTTATGGGGAAAGGCTGAAGGAGCTGGGACTGTTCAGCCTTGAGAATAGACAACTGTCTATAAGTATCTGAAGGGAGGGTGCCAAGAAGACAAAGCCAGGCTCTTCTTGATGGTGCTGAGCAATAGGACAAAAGGCAATGGGCAGAAACTGATGCACAGGAAGTTCTGTCTGAACACAAGGAAGAACTTCTGTACTATGTGGATGACAGGGCACTGGAACAGATTGCCCAGGGAGGTTGTGGAGTCTCCCTCACTGGGGATATTCAGTTCTGTGTCATGTGCTGTAGGATAACCCTGCTTGAGCAGGGAGGTTGGACTGGATGACCCTTTATGGTCCCTTCCAACCTGACCCATTCTGTGATGCTGTGACCCTGGATGAAGCCTTCTAGAGGCATCTGCAAGACTGGAATATCCATAGATATTGCTAGGAGACTGTAGGATAGGGCATGCTATAAGAGTAAATAGAGAGTATGTTTAGTTATTGTTCTCTTTCACCATAAAAATAGGGGGAAATATTTTTATTACTCTTCATCCAGCCAACAAATGATTTTGGGGTGCTTTGATTTTTGATATGCAAGTATGTCAAAATGCTGTGTAGTAACTTTCAGTAAAGATTTCATTGATAATGATAACTGTGGTATTTATTATTTATGATACATTACTACCTCTTGATTGTTCTTTCATTTTTTGAATTCTTGACTTATATATTTGACACATGCTTTCCTTGGAAAAAGTTGAGAACTTTTTTTTCCTATGTGAATATGATCAAAGGACCATGTGAGGTGTAAGCTGATTTTTGACAGGATGCAGTATAGCTGCAACAGAATGCTATTGCTGGGTATTTAAAGAAACAATATATTCTCAAGGGAAAGGGGAAGTATTTGAAAGAATAGATCCAGTCTCTGTGCTTCAGTTCATCTGACATATGAGGCTTACTTAAGTTCCTTTTCCAATCAATAGTAAGGCTGTCATTCATGTGAGTGGGATTTGAAGTTAACACAAACTGAGTCTGTGTTCATTAAAACATCAGCACCTGTTGTTATACTGCATGTTTGGGGGATGGAGGGAATAGATTTAATCCTGGTTTATGATTTTGCCATCTGCTACATGTAACGCCACGTGCAGTCAATTACCTTAAAATTCAATTCTGAAGAATTGAAATAAAAGCCAATATTTTTCAGAAGGACTAGGGAGATAAATAGAAAAAACCTCTCCTAATTAGAGGAGCAGGGGAAACATTTCCTACTGTGGGAGATACCGGCTATTTTCATTACCTCAGCTGATTTTTTTTTTTATAAGTTATGTTAGACGTTGACCTGAAGCTTTGGCAAGTAGATGGGATTTTGCTAGATTCTCCCATCCATGAGTAAAGTATCACAGTTTTGGTTGGAGGGATTTTTGTTTTCTTTACACTTCTTGTCTATGAAGGCAGTTTTCTTCTGTTTGTGGATATTTGGCTGTCAAATTATTCCAACAGAGCAATGTTAGTAAAGAGCCTTAGGAAACTGAGAGGACTGTACATCATTGGTTCTCTGGGATTTTTCATGTTTTCTCCCTCCTTTTGAAGTAAAAATCAGGATATGAGGATTAACTGGCCAAAATTCAATTGCTCATTTGTCTAGCACCCTGTCTTTTTATTCTGTGCAACTTTCAGAGAAAAATTTTTTGTATCGGACGTATTTGTGGGGGAGAGAATAGTGCTTATCTTCTTGCATGATGGTCTTTCTAAGAAGACAAGTCCCCAGAGGCTGTGCTTTTCACAAGTAGTAGTTCTGTAGTAGAGGAGGATATTGAAAGAAGTGCTGTTTTTTATTTTTACTGTGTTCATTAAAGTGTTATTGCATGCAATTAATTTTTATTATCTCTTAAATACAGACAGGTGCTATATTAATTTCTTTTCAGAAGCTGAGAAAGAATATTAAAGAAGAAGGTGATGCTTAATGCTCCAGTGACCAATAGGTCTAGCTAGAAGCAGCAGTGTCTTAAATTCTGTAACTGTAGAGCTATTAAGATGATCTTACATCTGTAATTAACTGAAATCACTAATACTTTGGAATTGTTTGATTTTGCACAGTAAGCAAGGAAGGAGCACTAGAAAAATATAGAACAATTGAAAGATTTTCAAAAAATGAATTACAGATTTTGTCTCTTAGTTGTAAGCATTTATGTGTGTGTAGCAGGCTCCAGCCAGCACTTCTTGCCTTCTGATTAGTCCGACTGATTTGATGGAATCGGCTGACACGGATAGGCTTTCAGAAAGTGATCTGATGTTGCCAGGTACTGAGTGTGCTGGCCCAAAGCCTTCAAAGATATGTGTGTTTGTATCTCCTAGATATAAGTAGTTCAGCTGATTTGAGAGCTCAGGCCAAGATTACCTATCTAATGTCCTGAGTTCTTGTAGATCAGGCTGAACCATAGTAACTATCTGTGTGTGTGCACACTCGTGGCCTGTCCTAGCCCCGGATGTTTTCAGTAATGCCCTTCAAATTGCAACTCAGGGGCCCTGCAACCCTTTTGTAACTTTGATTAGTGTAATTTGAGCTTTTGAATCTTAAATAATGAGGGATTTATAAAGGAAGTGTGTTCAAAAATGAAACTTTTAGCACCTGTTCTTGATTGGGGGGTCTATTCACACCCACTTTTGAAGACCTTGTATACTACACATGTTTTTTAAAGGCTGTTGTAACTGAGAATATTACAATTGGATTTAGGGTGCTACTCCTTCAAAAATATCTTATTTTTATTGAAAGATTTGATTCTGTTACTTCCATTAGACATGATATGGCAAGTCACAAAAATGGATCAAAGGAAAACAACAATTTTGTCTTATGTGCTCAACAAACTTAGAATATACAGTGAAGTTAATTAGAGTTATGAAAGAATACCAGAGTTTTTGGCATCAGAGTTGGGATGCAGTTTTACAGGGCAGATTTTAACAGAATAAATGGAATACTATTTTAACTTCAAAGTGGAATAATGTGCACTAAGTCAAAATGTAAAACAATGTGTGAACAAATGGGAAGCGTGTGCCAGAAAGACCACCTGATCCTTTCTGACTTAAGTCAGTGTAGCTAATATTTTGACAGAGATAGATAAGAAAAAAAGTAGCTGAGACAGGTTGCCTTGCCTGGGAATGAGGAAAGAAGCAAGTCACGCACTTTGCGTTGGGGTAAAAGGTTTAGAGCTGACTGACATTTGGAGCAACACCTCAGCTGCTGCCTCCACAGCTTGGTCCTCCTGGGCTCCCAGTCATTGCCCAAATGCAGCTGGAGTTGGGCTCTTTGCAGTTAGAATTTGTGATGGTGGCAAAATGCATTTCTCCACAGCAGGAGGCTATAGACTTTGTTATGCTAGAGCAATCTTGCCGTCACTGTTATCTTTTGTCCACCACCACCTTTAGTAAATAATATATAACTTCTGATACTTTTTTTTTCTGTTGACACCGGAGCTACTGCGTGTCTGCCTTTGTTGGGTTTAGCTGTTAGGTATCTAATGTGCTCTTGAGCTAGAAAGGGAAATTGAGGTCAATATTTCTTGTGTTTCTTAGCTTTATTGCATGTGTGCTCTTTTTTTTTAAAGTGTATTTCCTAAGGAAATGAAACTTAAGAGCTTGTACTGCTTTTTTATGCTCCACCTTTGTTCTGTATCTGCCTGTTTGTGAAAGTCTGATGACTTTCAGCCAAATTTCAGAGGTTTCAGAAATACAGTTCCCAAAAAAGATAACTGTCTACGTTGGGAACCAAATTAATGCCCTATCTGACAAAAAGGCCATTGTGTTCCCACACTACTTTCCACTGATGTCAAGGTGAGATTCTACCTTGAGACAATTCCCTCAAGACCCTTTGAACAATTGTAAATTGATTTATTTTCTTCTGTTTTCTTCCCACATAGTGGTTTCTCCTGTCTTTTACTGTTAAATTCTTCCTTGTCCACTGCTTCCAAAGACTATTGGGTCTGCAAGTCTTCTATACCGGGCTCTATAATGTAACCAGCTTTTTTCCTTCCCCCTCAGGTAACAGGAGGCAAATGCATATAAACTAGCTTTTGCTGGCTCTCTCGTTCCACTGAAATAGGTACTTATTTCCTACAGAAGCAGCACTCAGGATTAGTTTCAAAGAGTTCATGCTTAGTAATGGACTCAGCAGCAGGAGTAGTTTTCCCACTTGTAGATTTAAAAATGAAGACTCCTGTATTGTCTCTCTAGGTGGCCTGACCAGTATGCCAGGATAAACTTTGGGTTCTGTGGATTTCAAAGGATAGAAACATCCTTTTTCAGAGCTGATTTTTATTTAAGACCTGAGCATTGGAAACAGTGTGCCAGAGGTCTGAGAAGGCCTTCCTGCAAGCACTCTTGAATGTAGTTTTAATGCACTGAATAAACATTAGGAAGTAAAATGCTCGCCCCCGGATATCTGTAGCTACTTCACCCTTTCTCTTGACTCTGACTTCCCAAATTTTTTGTTCTTTGTTTAAAAAAAGAAAGTGGAGAATAGTCTGCCTGTGTGTAATAGTGGCTCTTGTGCCACTGGTCGCAACATATCCATGTCCTGTAATTGCTGAAACCAGTTCCACCAAATTCACAATTTTCCCGCTGCCTTTGACTGTGGGGCTTATTAGGTTTTAGCAGGGTCAGAAGTTCATCCATTCACTCTTGAAAGCATCTAATTGCCTTACATGAGCATATTCTTGAATAGAAATATCTGTTCAGTTCTCCATTGTAAAGACAAGCAGTTTGGGTTCTGGCATCACACTCCCTAGTTACTTACTAAAAATATTGTCATATACTTCCCAGTTCTGAAGTTTCCTTTTAAATTGGTGAACTTACACACAGGAAAATGTTTCCTAGCTATTGAGCTGTAATAGTTTGCAATTGTTGGGGGAAGAAGACTAAACACCATTGTGCAAGGCTGTGTATGCTATAATCTCCAACCAAGTTCTGGGTTAGTGAAGCTCAATGGATCTTGTGTAAATGACGGCATTGATTACTTGTAAATTTTATGGAGTTTGTCTATATCTCTCAAAAGTCATCTAAACGTTGTCTTTATTGTGAGGTCTTACAGTTTTATAGTATTATAGGTGTAATTAAAAAATAATTCCTGCACTTTTCATAGCCATTCTCTGATTCTTACATGAACATGTGTTTACTGAAATATCTGTATGCATACATTTTTACAGACTTGAGTATCTCAATCTTTCCATATTTTAAAAATCTAATAATGCATGTTAAAGTGCATATTTTAAGCACACAGCTGGTCTTGTGGCACTCGACAGCTATTCAGACACTGCCCTCTGAATGGGTGCAGGTCAGCGAATCAGGGGTGACTCTGAACTGATGTCCTCATTACTGTGTTGACTTCTAGGAGAACAGAAACATCCAACCAGGAAGTCATTAACCTTGGAAGTAATTTAGGGGTACCAAAATGATGGGTCTCAAGAATTGCTTCCTTAAGGCTTTTGCTGTTGGGCTGCTGGCCACTTCAGAAGGGGAGTCTGAGCTCTGAAAGCCAAATGGAGGAACTCCTCCCTCCTCCTGATTTTGATGGTATTCTGTCTCGTAGTTAAGACTCTTTAAACCACAAAGGTTCAGCAACTTTTTCTGTGCATAAATGTGTACTCAAACACACGCCACAGGCACCAGACATCTTGTCTTCTTCTTTCTTGGGAGATTTTTTTTTTTTTTACGAAGTACATATTGATATATAGAAATCAATACAGTTTAGTAATGCTAAGATGTTCTATAAGTGATTATTCTGAAGTATGTATGGTTCTAAGTCCCACGGGCCAGAAAGATTTGCTGTATTACAGGGAATTTAATTTGGTTTTTTTTATGCTAAGCTTTTTGAGTAGTTTTGCAGTTCCTAGGAGGATTAGTTTTCTCTATGTTTTTCCTGTTGTGAGGCAACTAGCTTGTGTTATTGCTTTCAGCACCTGTAACCCTAACTGTACTGCTCTCCTCTGAACATCTGTCAGCTTCACTCGAGTCCACTGGCCTTTTTGGGGTGACTAGGGTGTGCGCTAAGAATTGTTTCACTACTGAGTAATGTCTATTTTAAGGTCACCTTGATACTTCTAAAAATACTGATTTTACAGGAAACAGTTCAGAAATCTGAAAGAATATATTTCAGGTGTATATTGTATTTGAGGTGAAAACTGAATTTCTGGAATCCTAGGCTTCATGGCTGAAAACTTGGTTTTACTGAAGTAAGGTCTTTCTTTGACTTTAACAGGTGAAATCCTGCAGGTAGTATATGCAGTTGTTTCATATGTCAAACCATAACTGCCCTAAATATTGCACCTTGTTTCCCTACAGATGTGCACTGGGAACTACATATTTGTTCCTTATATGATAACTCCACACAACAAGGTGTACTGCTGTGATAGCAGTTTCATGAAGGGGCTAACAGAACTGATGCAGCCCGGTTTTGAGTCGCTGCTTGGGCCTATATGCTTGCCTCTGGTGGATCGATTTATTCAGCTCTTGAAGGTGGCACAGGCCAGTTCAAGGTGAGTTGCCTCTTTCGTACATCTGTGTAAAATTCATATATTACTGCTGGCAAGATAAATGTCAGGCTCTTGGTGGTGATGCAATATTTTCCTTCTGTTCGGACAAACTGACAATTAATTGTTTAGCTTGACCAAATCTCTGCATTGACATTGTTCTGTCAATACATGTTCTACATTCATCTTGTGGGAGAGCTGTGGGGCCAGAAAAAGAAGTGCAAAGAACCTGTCCAAAATTACTGATGCAAAGTTGTTCCTCTCTAGCCAGTATTTCCGGGAATCCATTCTGAATGACATCAGGAAGGCCCGTACACTTTACACAGGCAAAGAGCTTGCAGCAGAGCTGGCAAGGATTCGACAGCGAGTGGATAACGTTGAAGTCTTGTCTGCTGACATTGTAATAAACTTGCTGCTGTCCTACAGAGACATCCAGGTACGAGTTCTGTGCACTAAGATAATCTAAAAGAGTAGTAGATTAAATTACATTCTCATTGGAATGGTTAGTGTGTTTTGCATGGATTTGTTAACAAGCTCTATGAATAAAGCACACTTGTAAAAATCTTTTATGGTATCTTCACTGATGTTTTTTACTCTTTTTTTTGTGTAGTTTCACTGTTCTTTGCTTTTACATCACAGAAAAGTGTTGTTTTATAACAGTGTACCTAAAAAGTACATGACATAAAATAACTTGCCATCTCAGCAGTACTGTGATGAACAGCCTGTAGTGTGCCCTAGTTAAAGGTTATGGTAGCATTCTGCAATTGATAGGTAAATGTATTATTCATCACCATGCTTGTGACATTTCTTATGGAAACATAAATTGTTCCATATGCATTTCAGCTTGTGAAATGGTGCTAGTAATCGTTTACTTTGTTATACATAAGTTCAACTGTTTTTCCTTAAACATTGTGAAGCAGTTTGGTTTTGATTTTCGGTTTTCTTTGTTCTTTAAACATGTCAGTGAGTAAGCTACTTTAAAAACGGTGGTATTCAAAGAGTCTTTTGTTTTTGTGGGTCATGCCTACTTCTGAGTTTTGGGATATCTTAATTCAGATGCCATTAGCTTTGTAGTGTGCACACAATATGAAAACTGATATGTGTTCAGCTTCTGAAACTAACTTTTATTGTGAAACAAATGTATGACAATTTCCACAGATCCATGTTAAAGCAGCACAGGAGACCAAATTGTGTCTCCCTGCTCAATACTGTGAATATTCACATTTCTGCTGAGTGCTAGGCAGTTACCAGTTTTAGACTGAAGAAACTGAAACCCATAAAACTTACAATGAACTGAAAATATTTCTGAGTATGAAATAACAGCTGCTTAAGTCAAAGAGTTTACATAGGCATACCTCAGTACTGACACTTAAAACTTCATTTTTCCATTCTTTTGGAAGGATTATGATTCTATTGTGAAACTGGTGAAAACTTTAGAAAAACTGCCTACTTTTGACTTGGCTTCCCACCACCATGTGAGGTTGCATTATGCATTTGCGCTAAACAGGTAAGAATCTACCCTTCCTTCTGCTGTTGAGCAGTAAATCAGAGCTACCAACTTCATAAGGGGTGGGTAGTCCTGTGTGAAGTTCCCTAGTGGAATCTTTATATGCAGTCCTACAGTTTTGACTGAAGCAACTTTGGGGACTTTGACCTTCATGATGAATCTAAGCTGCTTTTTTTCTCGGACTATCAAATTTCATTCATTTTTCTTTAGCGTGTTTGGTTTGACTTGTCTTCCGATAGGTTTGCATTATGTTTTGTTTCAGTACCTGAATTGGAGCAAATAAATTCCTAGCAGTATTTTCCCTCCTGTAAAATACACTTTTAACATTGAAGTATGAGTGACAGTGCTGCAGCATTTGTGCTATCAAAGACATCATCTTGTTCAAGTCTGAGTTCTGGTAATGCCAGGAAACAGGGGCAGACCTTTCATCAAGTGTCCGTCAGAAGATCTTACTGTATTATAATAATAAACTAATTTTCGTGTTCTCCGATAACATGGACTAAATGTGATACATGGAGGAACACACACTACTTCCTTGGATTAAATGAAAGCCAAGCCTAGATTTTCTTTCTAGGATAATGGAATTTAGGCAAGGGACTAAAAGGGGAATTTTTTTCAAAGGAAATTACAGATGTTCTCTGCTTCCTTGCTGTTATTACAATGAATATTTTGGTGTTGACTTTTAAAGGAGTAGACCAGGTGTCAGCAGGCATTGAAATTCTCAGATATAGAAAAGGTCTACAGATGATTCTGCTTTTCACAGGTTTGAATTTTGTAATTCGGGTTCACTGAGGAACTGCATATCATGCCAAAGTGATGTCAAAACATGTCACAAGTAATTAGATGAAAAACTAAACCTAGTTTTGAAAGAAAAAAACAAACAGCCCCCGCAAAAAAATTAAAACCAGATGTCTGGCATTGTTTTGTCTGAATAAAATGTCCAGATCCTTTCTTGTGCCTTTATACCAGGTATATGGAGGTATAAATATTACCCCTTTTTTGTTTCTGCTTTGCTGTAAATATGTGAAGTTTTGCAAATTAAATAATCCAGCATGTGTTTACCACTTCTACAAAGCCTTCACAAAGGTCACTAGGTGTTCCTTGGGGTTTTAACAAGTTATTTAGACCTCAAGGTCACAGTTTTCTGAAACAAAGTCACCTCTGAAAAGAGGACTTGACTAGTTCACTGAGGCACTAAAAAACCCGCAAACCTGCAGTATAATCTTTTCAGGCAGATCCTAAGACTTCACTGATTCTGTTGGGATTTCTTGCAGACTGAAAAGTTTGGTTTTATAGGTGTGACTCTAAGATGTAGCCTTTGAGGGTGTCTGACAAAGGGTCTACATAGTACCTCCAAAGGAGGTCAGACGAGATATTCCTCTTCCTCTCTTCTCCGCATTGAATGTTAAACTGGAATCCATGACAGTCATGAAAATGTTCATGCTTTGGTGTGCCAAGAAGGAATTACTTGGGCTAATAGTAACTTTCTCCTTACTGAGAATATAGAGGATTTTTTGTGAGCTCAGGCAGGCCTGGAATGCTCTGCACTTCTGAATCTTTGCTGTGAAAGAAGCTGTGTCTCTTGCTTCTAATCCAGGTCACTAGTACGGAAGGATGGAACAGCTTAATTAGTCAGGATTAGTCTGACCTAAATCAAGAAAGCGTGCGGGCATTGATGATGGAAAAGTAAACAGAAAGAAAAGTAATAACCTCTGTCTCTAGAGACCAGCTAAGTGTAAATGGCCCATATTACAAAACACTGTTTTACCTTGCTGGTTTTGTTCTCATTAAGTTCAGGTAGACTGTTGGTTTGATCTGGATTAGTGGTAGTTGATACAAGACTTGGAAGTGTTATCCACCTAAAACTCTATTCTGCAAATGCTCTTCTGTAATCAAAGTCAGCCAAAAAAATATAAAGAAGCTGCAGACTTACCCTTGTTGCTTTACCTGAGTGGTGAATATGAGGAAACAAAAGGAAGCAAACCTTCAACAACTAGGCAAGTTGGCAGGGGAACTAAAAAAACACAGACCTACATGAGACTGTTAATTGCTCAGGCAGGAGAACTTACTTTCTCTCTCTGGGACCTGGAATTGGAAGCACTTTTCCATCTTAAATGAGAACACCAGTCTTGCTGTGCAACTGTAGAAGTATTTGAGGAGCCTGCTGCAGCTAATTTGTTAGAATATGAGTGAGTGGTCTGGAGGTCAGGAAGAGACTTCAATGGGTTTCATTTATGTTTTTTATAAGGCTGAGATATCAGTAGAGGTTTGCCCAGCATGTAGACTTACACAGTCTGTTTTTTTTTTCCTTAGAAAAGAAGTTTTATACTACCTGCTCTGTTTTCGTAATTATTTTTATTAAGAAACAACTACTTATTTGTCCTCTGTTAGCCATTCTGCTTGATTTAAATCTTTTCTTCCATGTCACTCCTTTCTAGAGCTACATACATGAGCTCAGAGATCATGAGCTCAGGTATCACTTAGAGTATACGTGCTCTGATCTGTCAGGTTTGATATTGACACTGCCATTGCAGATGCATCATAACTTTTATAAGTTCCTGTAGAGGGGAAAGAAAAAAAATCAATTACTGAACCTCAGATCAAGTAGAATCTCCTCTAGGATGGCTTTTGATGTGGGGGTTTTTTTCTCTTTTTTTTCCTGAGGTAGCCCTCTCTTGTAAGGTTCTTCAGTCCAAAGCTAGCAAAACAGATATAAAACCACTTTTACATATTTCTCCCAATTCAAACTGTAGCCACTAACATATTACAAACAATTGCACCAAAAGCGTATAATACTCTCTCCAAACCCCTGAAGAATAGTTTTTTTCCGAGAAGGTAGTCATTTGCTTGTTCAGAACACAAATATATTAAAATTCTAAACTTTGATACTGAATGATTTATCAAAACTGTGACTCGCTAGGAAATGTGTAATGCTTGCAATTATGTGGTTTTCTTGTCTGAAGTACTTCTTTTAATATTACCTTGCTGGCTTTACTTCCTAACCTTCCCTATCATGGGAATTCATTCTGGTTTGTACTTTTGGGACTTCTTGCTTCACATCCAAAATGTATATTAAAAAAAATCACAAACACAAGATTGAATATTTTTTTCCTTTAAAGCATGGATTAAAATAAAAGAAATATTAGATATGAAAGTGAGGTTTGTTCATCCTTTCTCTTATAGAAGAAAATAACACATGATCTTTCTAAGAATTGCTCTTGAGGCTCTTGTTGCTGTTTTCAGTGCTTTGCTCTATCTGATGCTTCCTGAGAGAGAGAAAATGCATCTGGGGACTTTTATAAAGGTGTTCCATGACATTAAGAAAGGGAAAAAAATGGAAGGGGGGTTAAGTGTGTATATATAACATAGTTCATTGTGTCTAGAAGCACATTTTACGTGGATGAAGTCATACATCTATGTTCAAATGCAGTAATGAAAAAATATTTCTTGTTAACTTTACTGGGTTTTTTTAATCAACATTGTCTTTTTTAATAGGCGAAATCTGCCTGGAGACAGACAGAAAGCTCTAGAAATTATGATTCCCCTGGTAGAACAGGAAGACCAAGTAGCTTCAGATATGTACTGTCTGGTTGGTCGAATTTACAAGGACATATTTTTGGAATCTGGATTCATAGATATAGAAAGCAGGGACAAAGCAACATTCTGGTAAGTCCTGTTTTCCTGATCTATGCCCTTTTGTTAGCTTGGGGAAAATATTCCTCAAACAAGAATATATTTAAACTGGTTTTCATTCCGAATATTTGGTCCTTAAGGAAAGATTGAATCTTCTAAACTTCTTTGCTTATTCGTTAAGAATAAGAGATTTATGTTGTTCACAGATCTCATTCTGCAAAGTTCTTGAAATGCCTCACAGACTTGGAAATTTAGGTATCTCATCGGAAAAAAATTTCCTCATTTTTCCCATTTACTATTTACTATAAGTCTCCTATTTACTATTTTATTCTTAGGGGTTTGGGGCAGACAATAATCACCCAGAATGACACAGAATATTCTGAGTTGGAAGGGACCCACGAGGATCATCGAGTCCAACTCTTAAGTGAATGGCCCATACAGGGGATTGAACCTGTGACCTTGGCATTATTAGCACCATGTTTTACAAATGAGTTAATCTCAGGGTCAATCAGTCATGCATCGATTGGCTTATCTGCAATCTGACAGATAGTAGCTATCTAGGCTTAGAAGTGCTGAGATTTAACTCTGCACTGATGCTAAGCAAGCAATATGGGTGTTTCAAACTCATGCTGACAAAAGTTTTATCACCCCATCATCACCAAATAGTATGTGCATATTGCAGTGGACTACAGTAACAGTCATAGTCAAAGAAGCCCGCAGTAGGGTAGACAATAATAGGTAAATTCTTGACTTCATTTTAGAGACAAGAATAATGCTTTTTAATCCTTTTGAAATGTACTAAAACGCTGTCATGTGAAAGGGGTTAAAAAGATGAAAGCACTGGATTCCATCCTCGAGTTCTGTCAGGATGAGCTGCTTCTCTCCATTCAGATGAGGATACAGACAATCTGTGTTTATGTATCCTGCACATCACGTCTTAGCTCTCATCTTGTGCTCATCAGTTGCTGGTTGAAGTAAATGCTTAGAATGGAAAGCTTTCATCTCCCTTTGTCATTTGTCACTTGGTTTCAGTAAACTTCAGCTTAGAACTGTCTCTTGTAAAAGAGCAGATATAATTGTTTATTATTTATGGCCTCGAAGTACAAGTACAGTTTATAATTTCTGGTCATGCTTTACAGTTTTGCAATTCTTACTAGATTTTTAAAAGATGTTGAAATAACAGGAATGCAACATATTGTTGTCATCCCTCCCTTTATGTTTTGGGTTAAAGAAAAGTTTCATTTCCTCTAAGGCAAAGCCCATAACAAACTTTCAGGGACCTTTCTTAAAAATCATGTATTGCTAATGTTATGAACAAATATACAAAGAAAAATGTAGTTCTGTGTACAAATATTGGACATTATTACGGGCTAAATAAAAGAAGTATTAGTTATTTCTGCTATTGTACATCTTGCTTTTTCCTTTTTCATAGTGCCTTATGAACAGATAAACTTTGAGATTTTCATACATAATGGGACTAAAAATGATTATATGTAAAACAGTGGTAATTTCTTATCATCATTTTAACACACTTTGAATAGATGCATCTTTGCAATCATGGTGATCATAGATCTGATGATGGGAAGTGATTGCAGTCAGGCATTCCAGTTTAGGAAAGGATAGAGGCTGACAGCTCCTGCAACAGGGTAGGGTGCTGGCCAGCCAGCCCCTAAATAAACCCCCCTGAAGTCTCTGGCAAGTGAGACAGTACAGAACACTGTGTGTGCCTGCTGCCATAGAACAGTGTGATCTCTGTTGAGTCAAGCTGGAGTTCGGCTGGAAGCTCTACCGGATGGTCCATTTGCTTTTGGTTTGTACTTTTTGCTGAATGTTGATTTGAATTTCTAGTGTTAGTCATACAGCAGGCTTGACATGGCTGAAAGGTTGACTCATAGCTCAGTGGAAAGCTCTTAGAAAGGAACAGACCTACCCTAGTGCTACAGCAGGCCACAACAGGAGAAGGTGTATGTAGGAACAATGCTTCCATGGTAGTGTTACTTTATGTTGAGATAGAGGTTATTATCTCAGTCTTAGAGAAAAGAGAGTTGCGTAAAATAATGAGAATTTGGCAGCAGAACCAAAGCACTGGTCTTGCAACAACCAGCAATGTCAAGGTACTTTGGTCTGTTCACAAAAAAAAAAAAAAAAAAAAGGCAGTGTGCTTTTCTGACAATTAAAAAGCAGAATGAAAGACATCTTTCATATAAATATGAGAGAATAGATGAAAGATTAATTATTAACTGTCACTTTCTTGTTGCACACTGACAGTGTGAATCAGATTTACCAAAGCTACCAAGAATTTATTCATATCTTTTCACTGCTACCCCCCTAATTCAGTGTCTGCACTGCAACATTTTCCCAAATGTCAGCAACTATAACATTTTTCCAAAAGTACAATCTTTCTTGTATTGGAACAAAAATACTAATTTTCAAGACTTTTTCTTCTCCTGTCAATCTTTCCTCTCTCCGTTTGTTATTGTATGAGATTTACAGCATGAAAGATCTCTAGGGCAAAAAAGGTAGTACAGTTCCCAATATCACTATGTACTATGTCTCCAAACAGATAATGCCAGTCAATGGGCTTCTCTCAGGTTATATACCTAGAATCCATGAGAGTGTTGTCCTGTTGCTTGGCAGGGGTTTTTTTAGGGGGTTTTCTTTTTTGTTTTGGGTTGGTTGGGGTTTTTTTAAGTGAGTAAAAATACTTTTTGTTTACTTTCTTCCTGATTTTGTTCTAACTCACAGTACAAGAGGATGGCAGATGCTGAAAGAATTTAGTCCTCTCTGCTCATCTTGGTGTTTTTAGAGGACTAGACTCTTGCCTAATGATTAATTTCTTTGGAGGTGGGAAACTGAGATATGAAAAGTGTATATATGTAGCAGATTGAAGAGGAGCCTGCCTTACAGTTTTCGAAAGCAGAGCTTATGTTAAAGGATGCAAAGTCCTGAATCACTTGAGCAGAAAAACCAACCAACCAACAAATTCAAAATGAGCCATAATTTTTGCCTGCTTGGATCAAAATGCCTTAGCTTTGCTTACATGTCAAAGTGTGGTCTAGAAGCCAAATCCTTAGGTTTTGCATAGATTATTTTTCTTTCCTTCCTTATATATTAATCTCACAACCTGCTTAATTTTTTTATGTATTCCATTTGTTTGTCTGTATTTTTTCCATCCTTTTGAAAGAAATTTTAAACGGCACTGCTTTAACTGTTGTGGAGTTGTGTTGACTGAATCTCTCGTGCTCCTTAACTCACATAGGATAGTCTTGTTTGCCTCCTCCTTACAGAGGCTTGAAAATGTGCATATATATATATGCAACCAAAGATGTTCTTATACTGAAGAAAAAGTTTAAAGCATTGTAGATCGATCTGCTGTTGCTGTTGTCACAACCACTTGCATTGCTAATACAAGGATACTGTGTGCTGTTTGTGTGAAGCCCTTTCCACTTCTTTTAAGACAATATTGAGGCTAGTGAATACCAGTGCCATTTTTCTTGATTGCTCACTTCATCTTGAGGAGAACGATGTCAAGTATAGTCCTTTTTTTTGTGAATAGATTCGTAAGGACAATGTCAATAAGACACCCAGTAAAGAATAAAATTTGGAGTAGCTGTAGTCATAGCTAAATATGAGGTATATTCTTATATCCCTTGCTTTTCTGCTTATGCATTTTGGTCTGCCTGTGTGTCACTGTAGCAGATCCACAATAGAATCTAAGGTTTCAAGTCAATGAAAATTCATATATTTAAGAATAAATTCATGAGCTTATTAATAAATCTAAGTGTGAAACAGGTCTATAACAAACTGATACTATTATTAGATCTAAAGAAAATAAAGCAAGATATGTAACTTTACTGGGATGAACGAGTAGTGTCTGTGCTTGTTGTGTGAGGGGAAAGGAAGTGGGAGGAGGATGTATAAATAGCAGAATCCTAAAAATAACCACAAAGAATGTGTGGAAAACAGTAAAATATTTTTGCTTCCATGGATTCTTGCTGTGTAAACAGAAGATAAGCTCTTAAAGTACCTAAAACAGTAATGATGCCCCTAGTAGATTGCATTATCTAGAAAGTAAACTTGTATGTTTGTTTTTTCTAGGTTCAAGAAGGCATTTGAGTCAGAGCCAACATTACCATCAGGAATTAATTATGCAGTACTTCTCCTGGCAGCTGGACATTGCTTTGATACTTCTTTTGAGCTGCGGAAAGTTGGTAATTATAACTTGCAAATTCACCATGAAATCACAGTCTAGCAAAAGTACACCACCACCACCCACTGTTTTAGGGGAAAAGTCTGATGGTTGTATATGAAAGCTTTGATAGAGAGCATGTGAATATTTAAGTTGGTCTCTTGCACCACTGCTGATCCCACCTGATTGCAGGTGAGTGCTGTCATAAAGACCTGGATCCAGCTTCAAGGTCTTAACTGGTTAGCAGAGCTTAGTGAAAACTGAGCTTCTTTGTAATGGCACAGTGTGTGTGAAACAGGAACACCTGAAGGAGGAATCCAATTCCAGCTAGCGCTCTTTAAAACAAACAAAAAGACCCCACTGTAGAACTGTAGGGAACATGGACAAAAAGTCCATCCTAAGGCTGAGGAAAATGCACTTGAGCTTGTTGTTGGGAGAAGAACTCTGCTGATGCATTTTTGGAGGTTTCTGAATGCCTGTATTCATAGAATCATAAAATCACAGTGGTTTGCTTTGGAAGGGACCTTTTAAAGACCGCCTAGTCCAACCCCTTGCTGTGGGCAGAGATCTCTTTCACTAGACCAGGTTGTTCATCCTCACCTTGGACACTTCCAACAATGGGGCATTCACTTCCCGGGGGAAACCAGTTCAATGTCTCACCACCCTTGTCATGAAAAGTTTCTTATTTAGGACGGAAGAATTAAGATGTCCATTTTGTTTGTGATTTTCTGGATTTGAGGAGTGTGAAAAGTCAAGATTAGTCAGTAATACATTCAGGGAGGGTTTTGAAGAAAGCACTGACTATTGTAATGTGCATTGCAGTTGGTATTCTTCTTCTCTGTGAATGTGTATAACTCTTGATTTACTGTACAGTCTTTTTTATCTACGTGTCTCCGGAGGAGGTTGTCAAGTGAAAAAGAAACAATGTTCTTCACTCCACAGAATGTATCTGTTATCAGCCATTGCTCTGGTTCAGAAATTAGGTGTGCATTGTATGTCTGAAAGTAATTTTACAGATAGGGAAGTTATTTTGAGTGTGAAGGTCAGAGTGAGAGGATTACTTTCACATAAATAATGGAAATGAGATTTAAAGTCTCAGGTGTGAATGAAGGTATTAATTTGGATGTGCTAGGCTGCATAGAGTTGCCCCAGCTACTGTTTGCCATTCTGTGAGTGGGTGAGATTTTGCTTTTTGGTTCACATGGAATATTTTCATATTCTACACTGAAACTGGAATTCTTGTGCCAGGGTAGGAGGTAAAAATGTATGTTCTGCATTCTGCATAGCATTTGCAAATATTTACTTAGCTGGCCTAACTTTAAATGAGATAGTTTGATGGAATTGGGCTATGTTTTTTGTGTGGTTTAGGTTGAATCCTTCCATTTTTAAGAAACTTCTCAGTTGCATACAGGCTACAGCCAACTAGATTTGTACAAATTAATTGTACTGATGAAATCTAGGTGTTATTTGTAGGGACCAAATGTTTGATGTTATCTTCTTGTGAGTTTGTCCAGTGTTGTTTTCCTTATTGTCTGTATGGAGAACATGACAGAAATTAATGTTCTTTATTACATAAGGTTCTAGCCACAGCTGATGAATTATTTAGTGGAGATATATCCTGTTCCTTAGATGTGAGTGGTTTTTTTTTTTGTTTGCCTGTCTTATGTAAACATTTAATTGGTGTCTCCTGGAAACCCTTGATACAGCAACCCCTCCTGCTATTTACTAGTGTCTATCTTTCTTTTTTGTTATGGGAAATAATGTCAAAATACTTTAGGCTTCAGACTGACTCAGCTACTTTGAAACATGTCTTTCAAGTGTAGACCCTGTGCATGTCATTGGTCATTTATTTCTTGTTGATAAGACTGTGGACACTGTTCAT
The DNA here is from genome assembly GCA_013397135.1 of Pachyramphus minor. Taxonomy (NCBI): domain Eukaryota; kingdom Metazoa; phylum Chordata; class Aves; order Passeriformes; family Tyrannidae; genus Pachyramphus; species Pachyramphus minor. Next base: position 499,111 of record VYXB01008214.1, on the reverse strand, counting down.
AGAATCACAAAATGCTGGGTTGAAAGGTACCTCAAGGATCATCTGGTACAAACTTTCTTTGCAAGAGCACAGTCTAGACAAGATCATCCAGCATCCCATCCAGCAGAACCTTAGAAATGTCCAACGTGAGCAAATCCACCGCTTCCCTGCAGAGATTATTCCAATGGCTGATTCTTCAAGTTGTGAAAAATTTTCATCTTGTGTCCAATTGGAATCTCCCCAGGAGTAACTTGTACCCATTACCCTCATCTTTTCCAGGGGATCCCTTGTAAAAAGGGAGTCTCCGTCTTTGTAGCGACCCTTTAAACACTGAAATACGATGACAAGATCTCCCCCAAGCCTTCTCCTCTCAAGGCTGAACAAATGCAGCTCTCTCAGCCTTTGCTCATAAGGCTGACTTCCTGGTCCTCTGATCATCTTTGTGACCCTTCTCTCTCCAGCCTGTCCACATCTGTTGTATATAGCAGGGACCAAGACTGAACAGTGATCTGTTCCACCTGTGGCCTGGCTTCTTTATCTCTGCTGGTGATGCCCTTGTTGATACATCCCAACATTGTGTTGGCTTTCTTTGCTGAAGGGTCACACTGTTTACTCATATTGAGCTCTCTATTCCTCTGGACCCCCAGATCGCTTGCCGCAGAATTGCTCCCCAGTTTGGTAGATCCCAGCCTGTGCTGCAGTCCTGGATTATTTATGTTGTCCCAGGTGCAAAACCTTACATTTGTCTTTGTGCAACAAGGTTTGCCAGGTGGCTTGAGTTGTGCTAGATTCTGAGAATAATTTAGTATTTCCTTTGTCTTGGACAAAGTTAATGTTTTAAACAAAAACAGGCAAAATCACAGAGGTTCTATGAGAAAATGTTTTGATTTTCTTCTTCCTGTCCCAAGAATCTCTTACCTGTATGTAATTCTTTTGATGTCATCTCTTGTGTAGATCTGTGTGTACAAGACCATTTGTTAGCAGTAGTTAGATTTGCCAGGCAGTACTTTCAGTTAGGTGTCTACCCACAGCATTATCTGTAGCACATAGAAATCAGAGGAAGTCTGTCTTCTTGTGGGAGATCAGGAGAGAAGCAAGAACAAACCAGCTAAGTTCAGTCTGGGTTATATGGAAATTATATTGATAGGCTGGGAAAGGTTAAGGAAGAATATGGTCACTAACAGCTCTTCAGAGGGTGCATGAGGCTGTAATTAGAAGCAGCATATCTGATTACATTGACAATGTTGTAAAAATCCAGTAAAAATAAGAATAAATCCATTATCCAAGAGAATTTTTACCAATCTGCATCAGATCAGAAAATTTGCGTTCTAAAATTTCCTACCTCTACTTGTCAAATAATAGCTCATAAGTAAACGATCACGTGAATTATTAATGAAAATACTCCTTCTATTTTCTAGTAGTTTTGCTTTCTTAACCCTACAGAGTTGCAGAACTTTGAGCCCAGAACAGAACTGCAGTGGTCTCTGCAAGCTGTGCAACTTTGACACACAAAGGATCCTGTAATATGAATTGTTCTGTCAATATTTGAGCAAGGAAAGCAGTTTATTTATAAAACCTTCATAGTAATATTTAACTGGTGGTATCTACTTACTGTATCTTGTTTTCCTCACAAACTGTGAGTATATTCTTGGCGTTATAAAAACAATGGCTTTTCTGGCATTAATAGTTCCTCTATTTTGGCTCATTTATTTTAAAGGCCAAAATATTTTTCATAAACTGTTCTGGAATTCAGCTGCTGCTTTTTTTCCTCCCCCCAAGTTTATTGTGGAAAGAAATAATGTCTTGATTCTGCCTGGATTTTCTTATACTCTCAAAAACTTTTAAAGATGGTGAAATGAAAATAAACTAATAAAAGATCAATTATACAAGGAGACCGTGAACTCAAAATTAAACTCAGGAAGGTTCACTTTGCATGCTTCCATAGAAAGGTTTTTTTGTTCTATGACCCCCCCAAAAAAGACCAAACCCACTGGAAAACAAAACAATCCCCCACACCACCTCTATTAAATTAGAGTCTTTTGAACCTATCACCAATGTTGTTAAGTAGCAACTGCATTTTTGCAACTTGCCTTTCAGAGATAAGTAACTGTCGATAAGCTTGGTAGAGGAAGCTCAGCAAACTACTGTGAGTTTTAGCGCCAAATACCTCTTCTTTCTCAGAAGAGCTTGATGAGAGTGTGATGTTGTCTTCTCTAAGGTAATAGGATCTGCTTCACAGAATACTGGGGTAAAACTTGCAGTTTATCCAGGCTACATAACAGTAATAATTTGAAAACTTGATGGCATCAGATATCATTGTTGCTACACATCCATCCTTTCTCCCACTATCTTCCTATAGCTCTGCTGTATTGATCTGGGACTCAAATTCCTTGCTGTCATCAGTCTTACCCTCCTAACAAACACTTCTCCCTGCTACACAAGTAATTCCAGTCCCTTTCCATGTGAATTGTGTTTTTAATCAAAACCACACAGTTTGTACCGTGCTTTAGTTCTGTTCCCAGTCCAGAGCACTGAAGGGATGCGATGAGTGGGTTCCTGCAGGTGCAGTGAATCATGGCAGAACATGTAAGCCTGTGAAGCAGCAAGCAGTGCTGCTGTTCACTGTGGCAGACAGCTTGTGATAACTTGTCAGAGGTCACTGCAACTGTGTGTGCCATCACCCAGTACTTAGCCAAGGCCCTATGCACAGCTAAATTCCTCCCTTTCCCCTTTCTTCCAGCAAAGGTATATCCATATGAAATGATCCACATATCCCTCTGACACCAGTTGCTTACTTCCCTTGTGGTAAGGTCACATTAAAAGCCTGTAGAAATTAGTAGGTGTCTGTCTGTTTTTGTGCATTGCTATCACGTGCATGCAAATGTTATAGACATTCTAGCAGAGCCCTTGGGCCTTTGAGGGTATTGCTGAGGAGTGTTACTCTATGATCCTGGGAGAGATTAAATTTTTCCATTTACTGTGTTTTGTGGATAGCATTGAGGTTTTGGTTTCTAGAACCCAACTGAAGTTGAACACATTTAACACAAATTCCCCCTTCTTCTCCTACACTCACTAGTGTGGGTGTACATTCTCAAGTGGTCTCTTTGACAGTGTGAATGTATATAGCACCCTGGCTTAAAGCCTTGTAGAGCTGGTCTACATAGAGACGGTCACCACTGTACCTTGTGTAGCTGATGGAGATGACATATGTTGCGTCATGTCCCAGGCAGATCAGAGATATTTTTGTAACTTCTATGGCATTGTTTTTCTCTTCAGGAATAACTAAAACTTATTTCCCAAGAAACAAAAAATTAATTTTTTTTAATGATTGAGCTACTATTTTGTTCTGTATGTTACTCAAGCATGACAATTTATTGTTAGCAAGAGAGCACAAAGTGTGAAATACAGATGTGAAATAAGCTATTGGCCACTTGGATACAATTTCACATTTTAAAACCATTATCTTGACATTGATAACATAAAAATGGGAACAATGTGATAAAACAAGATGAACTTTCTAAACTGAAATTATACATTGTAATGATACCCATTTTGATAGTATTTATTGCTGCTTCCACCATGAAGTTTAGTCTGCTACCTACTCAAGGAAGGTTAAGGAAAAAATCAAGATCAACATTGAAATTTCTTGTGAATACTCCACCTGAATATCAATGCCAATGGAAGGTGATGTGGGAGGGAAATTGTCATGGTGGAGTAGTGTGGGAAAAGTGAACAAAAGACTATGGTGGTAAAGAGGCTTAGGTATAGCATGTCTCATATTAGCTATATGTAGCAGCTCATATGAACTAAAAATCATCCTGAAGACCACAGGGGAGCCTGTAGTTCTCAGCAAACTTAGCAAGTCAAAATAAACCTGAGGCTCTCCATAGTCCTGCTCTCCATAGTCTTGCTAAGGGACTTATGAATATTAATAGATGTCTTTCATTGGGGTAGGACTTGCGGCAATTAAAAGAACATCACTGCTGGAAGAAGCTCAGTGGATCATCTGTTCCTTCTGCATGGGACCTTGTCTATAAAGGTAAGTTTGGGGCTTGGGGCTTGTAAGTCAAAAAAAAACAAAGCAGAAAAAAACATAATAGGTGCCTTATTCAGCATCTGTTAAGTTTTTGCAGCTATGTTGTGTAGCCTAAGGCCCCAATTTACCTTTACAGATGAGGTCCATGCAAGAACATAGGTAATCTGACTGTTGCCTTGTCCTGACAGTGATGTCTTAAAGTTACTTTCTTGAGAAGCCTTTAGGAAGAGGGGGAGGGGAAAAAAAATCTGCTAGGGTGTTTGGAATGTATATAACATTAACTGGTAAGTATGATTTCCACCTTAATTTATCAAAATGGAAAGGGTGTAGTAATTTAAGCAATTAATAGATTTCAAACCAGGAAAATGGTTGTTTTAAAACTGCGTTAATACAAATTCTTGTGACCTGTTATTCTCTTTACTACAGGAGTAAAGATCAGCAGCCTGCTTGGTAAAAAGGGAAGCTTGGAGAAACTGCAAAGCTATTGGGAAGTGGGATCTTTCTTGGGGGCCAGTATGTTGGCTAATGATCATATAAGAGTGATCCAGGCTTCAGAAAAGCTGTTTAAACTAAAGGCACCAGCATGGTAAGGTGATAAACAAGGCCATGTACATGGCTATGTATTAATTGGATTCCTTCAGCTTTCACATTCAGCACTATATTTAACTGACAGGAGATTTGTTTTGGGTTTTTTTAACAGATCTTGCTGTCTGTGCCTTGTTTCACTGTACTTTTGCCCAGACAAGGGACTCTCTTCCTCTTTTGCCCTTATTCAGGGGTAGATCCGATATATAGGTCTTTAATTTGATGTCTGAGAAGGGCAGATTCACCATTGACTCCAGGCTCTTCTGAGGGCAAAAGGGAAAGAAGGAGTTGCTTCTAGGCACCATACATCAGCAGCTGCATTGCTGAAAAGAAGTGGTAGTCGCTTGAGAGTTTATTCATAACTGCCTGAAAGCTTTGGGCAATGCAGACAGCTTAGCTAGAGAGGCCTGGCTATACCTTTAAATATTGTGATGGATATGGCACATACCAGTTGTTTTAGGAATTGAACACAAATGAGCCGTATGGTGTAAGCTGTGTCTTGTTACAGTTGAGAAGACTGCAGATTAAAGTCCAATTAACAGGATGGTTATAAATCTAGGGTTAAAGACAACCCTGTAGACTCAACATCTGTTATGGAAAGGCTAAGAGATGTGTGCTCTGACAGCAGGTTCCCAACACCTGTGCCGCTTTGGATATAGACAGCAATTAAGGACCAGTCACTACTCGTTAAGGGCTGGGATCCTGTTAGCTGGGGAGAACCAAAACTCCCCTCTGACCAAAAATGTTGTCATGCTGCCAATTGAAAGAATGCATAGGTCGCAGCCTATGTATTCTTGTCAATTTATAAGGGCTAGAAAGTGTCTCCAGAAGCTTATAAGAGGGGAATGTATATATATGTGCTAAAATGTGGAAATGTTAAACCTCTGTATTGACATAACATAGGAAACTGTCAAAATTAGGAACTCTAATTTTCTGACAAAATGTTTCATAAATGCTATTCACAGTGTATTTATTCACAAGGTTTTCCATTTTTACTATGTGTATATTTTACTGACAGGCTGGATAGCACTCTCTGGAAGTCTTCTGGTAGAATTTTCTGGACTTCATGAATGCCTGGTTGTCAGGATTTTATGTACCCTAGTGCCTTTGGGTTTTAAGTCTGTGGATTAAACTCTGAAAATACAGCACACTCATTTGTGCTTCAGGAAGAATTTCTCCTGTGAGCAGTTCTTTCCCTGTCTGTTGCCTGCTTTATAGCAGGGCTCACTTGGCACAAATGGGAGTAGATACAGTACTTTAAGCCGGATATCCTCATGGCCTAAGAAGGATGATTGGAAACTGCACAGCTACAGAAATGTTCACAAAAGACCCTCTGAGTTTACATTATATCTTCTTGTCATAAGCTTGAAAACAAAAGCTTCCATGAATAGCCTAACTGTTATAAAGCGATAGCTGTGATAAATCCTCTTTTAGCATGTATATCTCATTGCTGTAGTATTCATAAAGATTGCATGAGATTATGTGTACAACCTTTTTTTTCTAAAATGCCAAGAGAAAGCAATGTTATGAAGGAGCCCAATAAATCAGCACCAGAAAGCCGAACAGCAGAGAGGGATGAGCTGCATTTAGGGGAGACATTCAGCACTGCTGTTGTCCTTTCCTAACAACACCAAAAAACTGCTTAGCATAGCTGTTGTCATCTTTGTAGGATAATCTGTTCCAGAAGCATCATGTTTTAGAGATCTGTGTAAAATAATTGTCAATGCAGACACAATATAGAAGACAGAACACTGTAAAAAGTTAAACTACTGGACTTTTCATTTAAAACAAATTGGACATGGGCTTACTTTAGTACTTTGGTAGAGGATTTATCTATATCATGAAGTTTGATAGAAGACAATATGTGGTATTAGTAATATGTTTAGTTGACTAGCACCTATGTTTCCAATTCTAATTGGGAATTGCCACTATGCAACGCAATCCTAGAGAAGCAAAATGTTACTGGCAGCCTTGGTGTATTTATTTACAAACTGTATTAAATTTACTATCTGTGTATGTTTGGATGATCACAGGTACCTGAAGTCCATTGTAGAGACCATTTTGATATATCAGCATTTTAAGAAACTGACTCCAGAGCAACATACGGCCACCCAGGAACTTGTTGATTTCTGGATGGACTTCCTTGTTGAAGCCACAAAGACAGATGTGACTGTAGTTCGATTTCCAGTAAGTGGTTGTTTTGTTGGGTCTTAGGGGATTTGCAGAGGTGCTTGTTGCTTTTGAGAAAATCTTTTGATCTGGTGGCTACAGTTCATGGTGGTCTAAATCAAAAGCAGTTCAGTTTAGTGCTAGATTAACATGTTTCTCTGATTTATCCGGATATGCTTCTACCAAAAGATGATAAAGGTATACCATCTATCTTCTCCACATGGGAGATGGACATTCTACAGTGGCATTGCAAGAGAATGAATTGTGACAGAAACATTTTCAAACCCTCGTAGTTTTCAAAAAAGTAGTTTGCAAAATTGATATATGCTGCCAAGTGGCTCATAGTAGCCTTATATAAAAAAAAAATAAAGTAAAATTGGCTTTTTGGTAATCTTAAATTACTGTCAGCCATACTAAACTAGCCCTGTACCTAAAATTTTGCCTTTCATTGCTTCCCCTGCTTTTCTTGCTCTGGTATGACTACAGAAATAGTTTTAACAGATTTCAATACTTTTTGAAGTTCTACAGATTTTGCACTAACTATTAAAAATATTTTTTTCTACTAGGTTTTAATATTAGAACCAACCAAAATCTATCAGCCCTCATATCTCTCTATCAACAGTGAAGCCGAGGAGAAGACTGTGTCCATCTGGCATGTGCTGCCTGATGACAAGGTATGTCATCTGTATGTTGATGATGTTGTCTGTAATTGTAACTTTTAGTTTATCTACAGACTTTCCATTCTGTTAAGTGGCTTAACTGTAGCATAAGAAGGAACATAGGATAAAAGGAATTTTCTGGACTGTTAAGTCCTGCTCACCTCTGTTGCAGACACGCTTGCCATATAATGTTTCACTTAAAGTGATCAAGCTCTGTCTGAATACTAGTGTAGGTTTCACAGTTGACCGATCATGCTGGAAAGTGGTTTGTGCATTTCACCCGAACAGCAGAAGAGCTGAGAGTAGAATACTACTGGTGAAGTAGAAGAGTATTCTAGTTTTCAATCTGAATTTGTTTGTTGTCATTTCATACACACTTGTTCTGTTGCTAAAATAGTGTTTATGTTAAGTGGTTCCTTTCTCTCTGATGTTTTCCTTACTGTATTTTTAAGGAGAATCCTAATATCTCTTAGTGTGGGTTTCTTTTTAGGCAAAACAAATAGGCTTGGTATACTGGCTGTACATGGCTCCTCATTGCCATGACTTCTTATGTTCCAGTTTGAGTTAACCTTACATGAGCATGTGCACTCATATTCCAAGTATAGTATTGCATGATGCATTCATTTACCATTTAGGTACTGGAATATTTTGCTTGATACTTTCAGCAGGAGCCTTTTTCATGTCTGTGTCACTTGACTGCCCAGTTATCCTGTGACTGGGAGAAGGATTTGGATGTATTAGTGTATATATGTTTGGTGTTCAGAAGATAGGTATTTTGGCTTGGCAGGGTTTGTAACCTTTGCTTTGGAGCATTTTCCATTATTATAATTCTGTTATCCTGTTTTTAAAGTTTCTTTGTAGTATGTTTTACCTTCTCTTTCTCTTTTCTCCTCCTCCTCCCTGATATGAGGCGTGTATCTTTGTATTTTCTGTGGATTCGTGTTTTCCTGGTTTCGCTGCCCTAGAGTTAATCAATAGCACTAGACATTAAATGCACTCCCTAATACTTTTGCTCTGGCCAGAATCCTTACTGTGGTAAGCTTTTTGAGTACCCAGGGATGTGATTAATAGTCAGTGCAGGCATCCTTGCCCTGTGAGCCATCATACCCATCAAAAGAATGCAATGGGCAATTTGGTAGTTACCCTTTCAGCTGTACAGTTATAGTCTGTTGCAATTTGTCAAAGTCCTTAGAATCCGTCAGAAACCTTACAGGGAGAAAAGGGACCATAAAAATTTGAAGGCACCAGCTTCCTTTTCAGCTGAATATAACCAGTATGATATTTGTTTTTGCTACAAATTATTGTGAAGGACAATGATTTATTATGTCAGCCCACTGCAAAGAGGAATACTTGTACTTTGATCCTGACTAGGCCGAAAACAGGCATTTTGGGGGGTGATTAACAAGCAAAGACCACCTGTCTCTACTGCAAGGATGTGTTAGACAGTTGGGTTTGGAAACTTCTTCATCTCTCCAGTTTCAATCTACCAACTATAGGTCTGTCAGAGCTTCAGATTTCAGTTCATTTTGGTGCATAAATTAATGGTTATACTTGTTTTCCAGAATTCAGTCAGTGCTCCAAGAATAAGATTTGTGAGTTACAAAGCATATGAACTTCCTTTCTTGCACAAAAAAGCTGAATTTCCATTTCAAATCCAAACTGGAACTCAGTGGAGCCTGCAGCTGGCACTTTTGTGTTAAATAGACAAATAACTGTCAATACCGGGATAAATAATGTGGCCTCTTCCTTTTCTGTTGCTTTTTTTAGAAACATATTTTAACATTTATGTCATTAATACTGGGTTTAAGATAAACAAATGCCTACAAAAATCAGACAGCATTTTATTTTGTAGAATGCACATTACCTTTGCCTTGCAGTTCCCTAATTTTAGCAGCCCTTTCCACATGGGGTTAGAGGAATGCAGCAGTGCTGTTTTTAAGTTCGAAATAGAACAGCCTGTCTCTGTTTCATATTGGCTTCTGAATCCATTTTGAGTTTTGTTTTGAGTAGTTGATGTTTTTTTGCCTAACCAAAGAACAGATGATGAATTTGGATAGCACGCCTGATCTATTTACTCCAGTGTATTCAAAACCTGGCAAGATCATGAAGGAACATAACTTTTATATCATCTCATTGCTTGAAAACTTTGTGTGGTAAGATGTATCAGTTTGTGAGAGACTAGTTGCACATCGATGACAGGTAAAAATCACAATACTTACATTTCTTCTTATGTTTCTTGAGCATTTGTGGCTGTCAGGACATATATTTTAATTTATTTAGATTTTAGATTATTCCTAGAAATAATCTAGGCCCCCTAGGATAGGGCCAACAGCTAAGCTCTGAAAATTGGAAACTGGCAGACTTTGTATATGAAGAGAGGAGTAAAAGACAGTGCAGAAACATCTCCTTGTTAGCAGAGGGATTGAGTTGGTGATCTTTCTTCATGCAAGAGAACCAGGTAACTCAAACTGTAGTTTCACAATCTCTTCATGCTAGCATCAGTTAGTACATCTACTTAAAGATGCAATCCCAACTTTTCTGAATATCAGGCTGTTCTCATGTTCCTGTACGCCATTGGAGAAACCCTTACCCCATTTAACATTGAAGAGATCTTTTGGTATTTTACAGTTGTAATAGTGTGAAACTTGTGCATCAAGAAAGATGTTTGGTTGTATTTTTGGTACATTGTGTTAGGCATTTCATATTAACATCACAACCTTTAATGTGATTTGAGCAGGAAGGAAAGAATTATAGGGGAGGAAAAATATGATATATGAAATCTTATAGTAAGCTGTTATAGCTGGGACAGTAATTTCCACTGTCTTTTCTTGCACATTGTGCAACTATTTTGGCAGTGTGTCTGTTCTGTGTATTTCACTATTGATATCTCTTAGTGTGAGCTACACATGTTAAAGTCTTATTTTGAAATATATTTGATTATGTTTGTGTTTGACACTATGCCCTTATGCTATAAATTTACCTCTTAGTAAGAAAGGTCTGTGAATTTTAATTGCTCAGATCACTAAAATGCCAAATGAAATTCAGCTCTAGAAAGCAGAGGTTCTTCAAAATGTTCCTCATTGTGACAGGATCACATTGCCAGAGCTGTGAGGTGGTGTAGTTGCACCTTTTCCTGAAAGGAGAATGTTTTCATTAGAAGATACAAAAGACTTCTGTTTGCTAACAGTAAAGTTTTATTAGAACATAAACATAGAGCAGTATGACTGTCTACAGGGAGAACTCAGTTCTGCTGAATGTGACAGCTGTAAGTTTAAAAGATCTGAAAAAAAAGTGAGGGTTTGGCACTTTGTATTTTTATAGAGTGGTTTCTTTCTTCCAGCCATGTTTATTACTCCAGCAGCTCTTAGGGGTTTTGATACATTCCTACCGCTCTCTTATGGATTCCTAGTGAAATAGTCTCCTTTCTGTTTCTTTGGACACTTTGTCTTCAGATTTGCTTGCCTGAGCAATTCCTCCTACTTTTCAAAAATTTACCACTTTGCTCTCCTGCATTTGATTTTCTACTTGTAGCTCTCTGCACCTTGTCTTCCCGTGTATTAGAGGATTGAGCATGCAGAGCAGGCTCTTGTTATTCTCTGAGGTGGAATATTTTCCCCCCCACTTTCCAGAGGGTTGCATATATTCCAAAGTTCAGTATCCAAACAAGGCTATACTGGCATCTCTTGTGATCTGCTGTTTTGAATGTTTTCTAATATAGTATATTGTGTTCGCAGAGTAAACAATAAAGAAATAACCCAAAACTTCTATCTAGAACTCCTGTTGCTTTGGTTTCAGGTGAAAAAAATGCCCTGAAAAATAATTGTTAATAGGTAATAGGCTGTTGTAGTTTAAGTGTTTCTCATTCCATCTCATGAGCTTCAGTGTAGAAGATATGCCTGCTGGCACTTCATCTGTAGGAAGGAATGTTTTATTTATTTATATATTTTCTACTCTCTGTTACAGAAAGGTATCCATGAGTGGAACTTCTGTGCTGCATCTATCAGGGGAGTAAGGTAAGTTGTTTTCCTTTTGTGTTTTGAAATGAAAAGAGTAACTGAATGAGTGTTGTATTAAGCTGCAGCTGTGGACCTAGGAGTGACAGTGATATTCTATCACTGCTGTAACCTCTTTGGATCACTTCGTTGTCTTAGTCTCTCTTTTTTTCCCTAGGATTTATCTGTACTTTGTCATCCTGCAACTTTCCACTTTGCTTTCAGTGTAATTTAAAAAAAAACAACTCCAGAAAACTTATATTTTTTAAATAGTCATTGCTCTGTTCTAATAATAACTTTTGACACGTAAAGCTGTTGCTATGTCTGCAGGACGTTTTTGCACAGATGGATGGTTCTTTTTCCTTCCAAAAAGTAACTTAAAAAAACAAAGTATCAATAGGCACAAAAATTCAATCCTGTGGGATTCAGCTTATTTTAGGCAAAAATTGCAATGATATGCTTACTTCAGTCTGGTTTGGGTTTTGGTTACAGTATGTTTTTGTGTGCTTCTAAAAAAAAGTAAAGGAGGGGGAAAAAGAATTTGTTTGTATACTGTCCTTTTGGTTTTCCTTCCCCTACACCTTATGAAACCTTGCTATGGTCAATACTGATTCTGGTGTACCCTCCTGCATTTGTTATTTAAACTGTGAATTATCATTTAACTTGTCAATTGAATTTCCAATCTGTTCATCTGAACAGATGTCCAAAACAACTTGGATGACTTTACAGTGAGCCAAGAGTCACTGTGAATTCTTAGAGAACTCTCTGGCTGCCTCCACAAGTAGCTGCAAGAGGAAATATTTATCTTAGGCAAGCACAAAATGGAATGAGGGGTTTTTTTTCTTTTAAATATAGACAAATTTCTGACCACTTAATTTTTCAGTGTTTTACAGGGGGTTTTTCCCTAGTTTTATGAAGGCGAGTATTCTTTGGAGTGGGAGAACCTTTAGAACCAGGCCTGCTTCTAATCTATTTTTGTATCAAGACTGTTTTTTGCTCCTTTGAAGCTCCTAGACTTAAAGCGGCCTAGGAAGGGGGAGTTCCCAGCATTATGAGGATCCTCAGCCTTTCTAGACTAGTAAGAGTCAGCTTTAGAAATGCAGCCTTAATGTACAAGGCAGGTCTTTGTACATGGTCTTGGAGGCTTTTTCAACAAAGACCTCCATAAATATTTATGGCATTACATAAGGAGACAGGCAGGCCTGAAGAGACATCTGGCATTGAAACGTTTCTGGTAAATACTTGGCAGAAGTGACAGAGGGTCACTTCTTCTGCATGCTGCATAACAGCCAGTGTAATCAGGGCTTTGTTTCATGAGTAATGGGGTTCAGCTCTCAAGAACTGCAAAGCAACTTGGAAAGTATAGAGATCTCTGAGCGGAACAGTGCTAAATCACACTCTGTGTCCAGGAAGTCATAGTAACTGGCTTTAGCATAAGAAACTCATCGATTAGCAGATTGTGTGCCAATGTAAATATCTTTACTTTTGCCATTTGCCTTCTTGACCTCTTAAATACAAATGTTTCTTATTGAATCAGGCCAAAAAGTGCTGTTATTCTTAAAGGCTTTATCAGAGCTTTTGGAACTTGGCTGCTACCACAAGGTGCTTTATTTTGCAAATTGAAAAACAAAAAATAAAGTGGCAGACTGAATTTGCTAGACTACAAGTTCGTTTTATCTCACTGTTCAGGACAATTCCTGGATTATGAAATTCATGCTACTTGTGTTGTTTCTGTGAGAGAGTGCCTCAGAGGTCATCCTGATGAATGTAGTGTTAGAAACAGTAGAAAAGTTGGATTCAGATCTAGATCTGCATCCAGTTTCCTTTGTAACTTAAGAACTTAGACAAGCTTAACACAAGGATATTTGTCTTCCATCCCAAGTTCTTGGAGCTTTGAATCTCGTCAGACAACTTAATTACAGCAGCGAGAGGTGTCTGTACTGCTACACTTTTAGAAAACGTACATAAGTTCCACACAGCTGCTTTTCTGTGGTTGCTGCCAGTGTTCAACTATTTCATCTGCTGCTTCATCTGGAAGTACTAGTAATCAGTAGTTACAGCACTTGGAGTGTTTCTCATTGACTCAGGGGAGTTCTGGATGTACATGAGCTGGGCACAAGGCCATCCTATGCTGTGCTTCCCTGTTTGTTTCTGGAGTTTTGCAAATTCAGCCCCAGTTCTGCTGTCGTAGAAGTCAGTGGGTACTACATCTGCCGGGACACTGTCAGAATGAGGCATTTCCTGAGCAAATTACCCTGTCACTTTTTATAACTTGGGTGGTTTTTACTTCAACAACTTTTTTTCTGGGAGGAAAGCAACATATAAGCAATGTAAATGCTCACCTAAAGGTCTTAAATGTTTATGAATGTGTGTGGCCTCTGTGTACACTCCACATTCTTAACCCTTTATTCACTGCTGTGTTAGTCAGTGGTTTCTGGGCATGTCAGGTTTCAGCTGACAGTTTATTCAGTAATATGTTTAAATGTGCATGGAACTTGAATGAGTAATTCTGTTAATATCAGTTACTCCATATCTAGGGAGTTTACTTATATGCTTGAAAAACTTGAATTAAAAGATAGTTTATAAACTGGAGACAGTGACTCTCTTCCCAAATATGTACATTACTTTGCACTTACGAATTTTTCCTAATGTGAAAATAAATGTCACCATATCCATAGACAAATATTTTTATCATGAAGTTTGCTCTCCTTTGCTTAATTTGAAGTTCACTTAATTTGTCTTGGTTTCTCACATACTGCCTTCTATTCTCTTGTAACACCTCTAGCTGTCTTTTTTTTCCCCTCTTTTTGAATATAGCAATAATCAGTTATACTGCATCAGCTTGACAGCTGGCACTCAATATGTGACAAAGTTACAGAAAGAGCTATTTCAAATAAAATTTAGTATTTTCTTTAAGGAGCAGAGTAGTGACATGCATATAAAACAGTTCTTGTGAATCTTTGCAAAAGCTGAAGCCTAGTTGGGGTGGAAAACTGATAACTGTACCAGAGTTTGCACCTCTTCTGTTCTTCTGTTGAGACATCCATGCATCCATAAGAAAATGGCATTCATGCCTCCTCGTTACCTTTGTTCTCCAGTTGTAGCAGATAAAACCAAAACTGAAAGAAGATGTGGGTTGGCAAGGGGGGGTAAAGTCATTCACCTCATATTTGGATGCTGACTTAATTTAAAAATATTTTTCCAACATACTGTCAATGTACCAATTAACAAAGCACTGATCACAAATTTTTGTGTTTAAGATTGAGCTGTGGCTGATGTCTAAAGCAGGAAGAATTCATGATTTGAGTTCAAAGTCCAATTTTCTAATATGATCCTGAAAGGATGCTTCATCCTGGCTACAGGAGTGAAAATTAAGGGCCTTACCTAAATGCACTGAAGACAAAAGTGTTACAGGTCAACGGAAATATTCCAATGAATTTCTTTGCTCCTGCCGTTTCTTGGGCAATCTGTGGACAAGGGGGGGCCAGCTGAATGATAGCAAACAGCAGAATGTGAACTTTGGAGCACAGAAGAGGGTAATTTTACAATAAGGAAAAACTATGGCTTCTCAGGTTTAATCTGGTGCTTTCCCATGTTGGGGAATCTGTATGTTGATCTGTATGGTTTGACAAAGCTAGTAGGAGTCCAAATGCATCTTTCCAATAACTTGCTTGGCTGTTCTTTCAGCATTTCAAAGTTTGAAGAACGATGCTGTTTCCTGTACGTGCTACACAACTCGGATGACTTTCAAATCTATTTCTGCACAGAACTTCATTGCAAAAGGTCTGTTAATGCTGTTATTTCAGAAAAAAGCATGGCCTGTGATGGGGTAGATGGTGTCTGCATGCACAATAGGGACTGTGTTTCAGAGCTATGGTGTCAGTTGATCTCAGATCTGAGCATCATAAGTGGTCACTTATGAAAGCTTAATACTAGAGTGCGCTGCAGATACGATATATGAAGGGTCAAAGTGCAAGCTTAGACAAACATTAGAAACAAATGTGATTACAAATTTGATTATTTTTTTTACACACACCTTCCTGGGATTAGTTTTGTAATACTTATCATATTAAGGCTTACTAAAACTGCCTGTCTGCCCCCAATTCAACAAAGGATCCTGAACTCAAAATGGACTTTCTGAGGTGCGAACATTTGGGGTAACAAGAAAGTCAGGATTTTTTTTTTAACTGTAACTGCAGTTTTATTTACAATTATGGGGAAGCACAGTTGATTTCATTTACATTAGCATATGTTTATATAAGTTTGTTCCTGTGTCACAGGAAGTCACATATAATAGTATTTTTTTTAATGAAAAGGTGCAATATAGACACTCTTTTCATTCAAGCAAAAACTTGAAACTGGCATTCCTGTGCTACAAAAACTCTTCCAAATGTAGGCAGGACTTCTAGGCACTTCTCATGATATGTCAGCATTTTCATTGGACATAAAGAAATGATGGTATAGGATGAGAATTTCACCCGGGGTGTAGATTTTGAAATACAAATTTCATTAGTAATTTCAGATATCGTGGATGTCTTGTACATATAAAAAAGAGTATGTAAAAGTAGTAGAAAACCTGCAGATTTTGACTGTTAATTCTTCATGTAAACATAGTTTTCCTTTTCTTCTGATAAGCAAAGTTTTACACTGAATTTATACTTACTGAAAAATATATGTATTTATATATTATTATATAATATGTAATTATATAAAATAATCCTTACTGTACTTAAGTCCTCTCTTGGTTTGTTCATTACTTTAGAGAGACATGTTCTCTTTGTCCCCATACTGTCTTAAGTGTGTATTTGCTTGTCTTCTCTCCTTTTTAATCTTTTTTGGTATAGATTTTTTGACATGGTGAACAGTATCACTGAAGAAATAGGGAAGACTACAGAGGAAGGGGAGTGTGATGGAGACTCTCTAGAGGTATTTTTACATTTTTTCCCCAACATGCTAAATTTTGGGCTTCTCATCTAGTGTTTCACAGAAGTAAGTTACCCCTTTTCTGGGAGAAATTAGCAAACTTATTGTTTACGAAATCTTATCCTCTACTGTTTATCTATTAATGATTCTTTTTAAGGGTGTTAATGTAGTCTTTATACCCAGCATAGCTAAATCTCTTGTAATTCAGTTACTATACTCACTTTAGAAGGTACACAATGTTGGAGTTCTGCCGTGGTGCTTATTGCAGAGTGACTCCTCTAACAGTTACTTCAGAATGTACTCATAGTCAGGCAGCATTAGGATCTGTTTAAATTTTAAAGACTGTTTGTTGTCTGTTTCATGCATCACTGGAATCGTGTGCACTTACATTATTGACAGATCATCTGCACAACAAGTAAGGATATAATTGTAGTAGGGGAAGGCTTGGCCTGGCTAGTTACTGTCTGTAGGTAGCACAGCAATGAACAACAAACTCAAATCAGGTGATGATGATGATGGGAGTTTGTTTATACCCTTAGCCCACAAACTCAGACTGAAGCTTAAGATGCCCTACTTCTGTTACTACCCTTGTTAGCTAAGTTATAGCTTGGCTGAGTACAGTTACACACTCTATTCTCACCTTGAGTTTTATCTGAACATTCACCTAGTTGAAAAGTGAGTACCCAGGCCATTGGGTGCAATGCAGCATTTAAGGTAATAAGACTTTCTTTGAGGTGGCAGGGAATAGGATAGAATAGCTAAACCCATGTCCTGTCACATGAAAATCTGTGAAGCTCTAGAGGCATCCATAACAGAGTCAGTGCTGTGTAGTGAATACAAACAGCCTTCTGTCCCAGTTTTTGATGTTGTCATTTTATAATATATCTAAAATAAGAGATCAGGCAAAGGGAAACCACTAGAGTAACTTGTGGCATAGGGAAAAAGCCTATAATGAGAACCTTATGGTGCCTACTTGCTTATTTTAGCAAAAAGAAAAGCAGTGGATGATTTGATCACAGTGGGCAAATATTTTTACAGGAAAAATAACAATGTGCTAAAGGTCTCTTTAATCTTTTGAAAAAAAAGGTAATTAAATAGTAACACAGAAGAAATTTGAATTAAGAGGCATGACTTCACCATGAGAGTAATTAATTGTTGAAACAAAGTACTAAAAGATGTAGATTCTTTCTCTTATTAAAAAAATAGCCATCTTTATTTGGAGGAAAATAAAAAATACTTTATCTAAGCATAAATTACTGGGTTTAGCACACGAGTGAAATTAAATTCCTTTGTTACACAAGAGGACAGATCAGATAATCTAACAAATATTTTTGGGCTTGCCTTAGACTCTTTGAAATTCAAACTCAGCTGAAGCCACGCTTAATTCACTGTAGTCCTGACTAACCTCTATTGATTGGCACAGTCTGCTGGCAGACCTGGCACTGGCAGAATTGAGGTTGTGCTGGTTTTGGAAGCTGTGGTCAGGTCAGGAGAGCACCTGGAACAAGTAAGTGTATCCTGCCTTGCTCTCCGTGCCTGTGTGGGAGGCGACGTTCTCCGTTTGGCGCAGAGTGCCCTCTGTCGTCGGCTCCTGCTTTTACAGCACCTGCCCGGAGATTTGCAGATGCTGCTGAGTAAGACATGCAAGCGGAACTACAGTGAACAGGTAAAGGTCAGTTTAGGTTGATGCACTTCTCTGAAATGGCTTCCTCAGAAGCCAGTGGAGAAGCATAGGCATGGCTGCATGGTATCCGAATTGTCTTCTTGAATTATTTTTCTTTCCTGCAGAAAACTACTAGTGTCCTAGATGCTTTAGTTTTGAGCACAGGATCCGATGGAATAAATCTTATCCTTCTGTTTCATTTCATGTTGTTGTTGTTGTGTGTTTTGCAGTATGATTACGAGTATGATGAAAATGGCGAACGAGTCATTCTGGGGAAGGGAACATATGGCATTGTATATGCAGGACGAGATTTGAGCAATCAAGTCAGAATTGCTATTAAAGAAATCCCAGAGAGAGACAGCAGGTATAGTAATTGTGGCTAATTCCGAATTTTGTGCATTACATAATTTCATCATTAATGCGATTAATCAGTTTGTCGATCAAGGAGTACATCTTCTACAAAGCTGCCAATAATTTACATGTTTGTGGTATATAATGGTGTTCCCTTTCTTTGTAAGTAGATGTTTCCAAGTTATGGAGTGGAATGTGATCACAACTGAGAATCTAGATGTTTGCTGGTTTTGGTGCTAGTACTTCTTCTTTCAAAAAAAAAAACCTGCAAAAGTGCAGAATCTCACTCAAATTGTAACATTAGAATGAATCATGTGGAATGATCTCTGTTAATTTTTTTTTTAATGCAGTCATTTTATGTATGTTACCCTCTTTCAATTATAAAGGTTGCCATATAAAGATCAGGCACATGATGTCCTTAGTGTCTGTGTACCTGAAGACTTCCAGTGTATCCTATCTTGTATATATAGATTTCCACAAATATTGTAATAAAAGTGATATAAAGTCTAAAGTTAATATTTCCTTAGTGAAACTGACTGTATTAAACTGTCAAGTTATTCTTATTCTGAAATTCTACATTAGCCTTTGGTTTCTGAAGTCAAGTCTTGTACGAACTGCTTAACAGGTGACTTGAGTGCCTGAATCTTTAAAGACTGACAGGCTGTAAAATATTATAAAAGACTAACTCAGGCTTATGTTCAGGAACACTATGAAAAGTAGGAAATAAAGTCATTGCCATGGTTGGCAAGAGAAAGATAAACCCTTCCTTGCCCCTTTTCCTGGTTAAAGAAATAATTTTTATGAAGGAAGCTCTTTTGATTAAGACAAAACGCTGTTTAGTAGCAGAAGGAATCAGATACTAAATGAATGTATAAAAATAAGAAGTAGTCATTTTTAGTATAAATATATTTCATGAGACCTAAAATAGAGTTTCAGCTACTACAGTAAAAACAAGGTTTTCTTCCCAAAGGTCAAGTTTGAACAAACTTTTTTCTTTGCTTTCCAGGTACTCCCAACCTCTGCATGAAGAAATAGCTTTGCATAAG
Organism: Pachyramphus minor; assembly: GCA_013397135.1. NCBI lineage: Eukaryota > Metazoa > Chordata > Aves > Passeriformes > Tyrannidae > Pachyramphus > Pachyramphus minor. Next base: position 479,708 of record VYXB01008214.1, on the reverse strand, counting down.
CATCTCAAACATAAGAACATTGTTCAGTATTTAGGCTCTCTTAGTGAGAATGGCTTCATTAAGATATTCATGGAACAGGTGCCCGGTGGTAAGTTTTGGGGGATACTGGTTTGCTGTTTTTTAGCATTTTAAAAATATAAAAACTTGTAATACCGTGACAAGATAAGTTTTATGCCAGTGTAATATTCTTTAATGTCTCTTTCCTAAATTAATGAGGAACACTGTCTTCAAAGTACTTGAGACCTCTGCTCCAGTATTTAGATAGGTGTCCTGCAGATACAGCTCAGATCATTGCTGTGGCAGGTGAGCTCCTTTTACCTCAGATCTGTGGTGAGTTGACCCTGGCTGGATGCCAGGTGCCCACTAAAGCTGCTCTGTCACTCCTCAGTTGGCCAGAGGAGAGAAAATAGAACATAAGGCTCATGGGTCATGATAAAGACAAGGAGAGATCACTCACCAGTTACCATCACAGGCAAAATGAACTCAGCTTGGGAATATTGGTTTGATTTATTCCCATCCAAATCAGAGAAGGATAATGAGAAATAAAGCCAAATCTTAAAAACACCTTCCCCCTACTCCTACCTTCTTTCTGGGTTTGACTTCACTCACAGTTTTCTCTCCCTCCTCCCACCAGTGGCACAGGGAGATGGGGATTGTGATCAATTCATCAAACATTGTCTCTGCCACTCCTTCCTCCTTGGGAGGAGAACTCCTCATAGTCTTCACAGGTTTTGCCAGGAGCCTGCTCCAGCATGTGCTGCTTCCCACAGGATCCCAGTCTCCTTTGGGCATCTAGCTGCTCCAGCTTAGGGACCTCCATGGGCTTCAGGGAGACATCCTGCCTCACTGTGGTCTTCACCATGGGCTGCAGGGGAGTCTCCACTCTGGTGCCTGGAGCACCTCCTCCCCTTCCTTTGCTGACTTTGATGTCTGCAAGGCTGTTTTTCTCATGTATTCTGGTTGCACATATTTTTAAAAATCTGTTATCCCAGAGGCACTGCCAGTATCGCTGATGGGCTTGGCTTTCACCAGTGGCAGGTCTGTCTTGGAGGCATCCAGCATTGGCTCTATTAGACACAGGGGAAGCTTCCAGCAGCTTCTCACAGAATTCCGCCCTGCTTCCTCCCTGCTACCAAACACTTTCAATGCAAACCCAACACAGGATAGAGGTGATCTGTGCTCATCCTACTAGATCAACTGTAGCTATTCTCCAATGGCTCAGCCCTCTTCAGGTACATGACACGAGAAAAGGGGTTCGTGATTGTTGCTTCTGTTTGCAACTAAAGAACTCACAGCAGCCAGATGCAACAAAAATCCCACTTCTTGATCTTAGCTTTTTGAGAAACTGGAGTTGGTGTGTGTAAAAAGACATGCATATGCACATCCACTCTTTTTCACTCTTTTACAACATTCCTGGGCTTATCTTCTCTCCAGGTATAGGAGGGAGGTGAGCATATTGGTTAAATGGGTTCTGATTTGTATGCTTGAGGAAGCATAAACTTCTCTGCTGCATCTGAGGCCAGTGGAGATACTGAGACTCTCTCTTTAATCACTCAGGCCAGTGATGATGCAAGTATTTGCCTGGAGAGGACTCTGATTATAGAAGAGGTGCTTACATTTGCATTGGGATTGATATTTGTTGTTACTTTTTTCCTTCAGGGAGAAAGCAGAATTTAATTGGATTTTTACTCTCACTTTTTGCTTTCCAAAATTATAGGCAGCCTTTCTGCTCTTCTACGATCAAAATGGGGACCATTAAAAAATAATGAGCAGACAATTGGCTTTTACACCAAGCAGATTCTTGAAGGATTAAAATACCTCCATGATAATCAAATAGTGCACCGAGACATAAAGGTAAGAATCTGCAGAGAATTAGACCTTATAGTGTTACGTAACTGCATAGCTTTTTATTTGTCCTGTAATTTAAAAACTATTTTTCTGAAAGTTCTCTGCTATTCTGAACCATGGGTTAGGTAGGTGAACCATTGTTGATTTCAATTTGCACCAACAAAATATATTTGGGTTTTTTTTTTTTATTTTAGAAAAATTGAAATATAGCAACTTCTGATGTGATAAACTAGATACTTTTATTTCTACTTTCAATGCCATGATTGAACTTCCATAAAATCTGATTAGAAGTGAAGAAGATTGTGGAAGGGATACTTAGCAATCTCTTTGCCAAGAAGATTGCAGACAAAAAAAGTGGGGGATTTTGTTTTTCAAAAGCCTTTTTTCCTCTTTTAATATTCTTTAACTGAATTCCTGCAGTCTTCTGGTAGTAGGGGAAGTTCAATTTGAGATGAAGTTTCTGTTAATGGCATTACATAAAGCAGAAACACTATTGATTTCTCTTTCATGTCCTCTCTTAAAAGGCTTAAGAGGTAATTGTTACCTAGTAAAGAGTGCACTGTAGGAACAGGCTATGCAAGAAGTCTTAGATGAAGAGTCTACAGAGAAAAATAATTGCTCTGAATGTTCTGTTCCTCAGGGTGATAACGTGCTTATCAACACGTACAGTGGAGTGTTAAAGATTTCGGACTTTGGAACTTCAAAGAGACTTGCAGGAATTAATCCTTGTACTGAAACTTTCACTGGTATGTTCCCAGAGGAGACTCCTTTATCCTCATTCGTACTGTGTATGTAGGGTCAGAATCCACAGATGCTGAACTTTCATTGACTTCAAATCAGTATAAAAGGTTACTGCAAGAATAACTTTTTGATATATAATATTAAGCTGTACACTGTTCTTGTATGCACTGTTCAAAGAGAATGCTGTTTTGGATGTTCCACTTGTGACATCAAAGTCCTCTACAGCAGAAGAGCTGTGTCTATCCCATATTGTGTTTCAGTCTGTCTCCTCTCTGCTTTGCTTTTTCATAGTGCTGATCTTTTTTTTCCTTGATTGGCTTGGGCATCCTGGCTTCATCTCCAAAATCACTTATCTACAGAACTTGTCATTACCTTGTTCCTCCTTCTGCTTGATAATTTGATTTGGATGTTAAATCATGCAGTGGCATTGCATTAAATAATTATGCAGAATGAGAAGTGACTGTTATTTTAATTCCATCTTCTGCTCTTCCATTGCTGCTCTAAGCGGAACAGAGTGCAGAATGATGTGTCAGGTTGATTCCCTTATTTCAGAATTCATATCACCAACTCTTTTAGGTTCAGATTTCGGGTGTCCCTTCCTTTTCCTTTCTGGGTACAATTCAGAGTGATCTCCCATGTTTTAATCGTATGCTATAATACAGAAAATGAGAACTATGTCTGATCCTAAGCTCATCAAAATCTTTAATAGTTGTCATTGACTTTGAAAACCAATATCCAGATCAGCAGGTGATACAAAATGCTTTTAGCACAAGTAATATTTTGAGTAGTATTTTGAGTTTATATGGAATGCATGTGGAAATTCTTGAATTCTGAATAATAAAAAGGGTTTTTTTAACTCTCTCAATATTTCTCACTTCTCAGCGTTTTTATTCCTCTTGTCCTTTAGCTATCTGTTTCCAGCATTAGTGCACCTAAGTAAAAAAAGAGTATGTTTTAAACAGGTACCCTTCAGTATATGGCACCAGAAATCATAGATAAAGGGCCACGTGGCTATGGCAAGGCTGCAGACATCTGGTCTTTGGGATGCACAATCATTGAGATGGCAACAGGGAAGCCACCGTTTTATGAACTGGGAGAACCACAAGCAGCAATGTTTAAGGTCAGACATCTTCCTTGTACAGCTCAGAGAGGTATTTGTAAACACAGGAAATCTTATGATTGTCTGGAGAAGTCGCAGGACAAGAAGATAAAGGAAGTTCTTGGTTTGTGAGGGTGTTAAGAAGAATAATCTAATTCAACTGAGAGGGAATGCTGTGTACTTTTGAATAGAGAGCAATAGCAGCTATTCAGCAGCCTGGGTGTTTGGGAAAAAAAACAGAGCCAAACTGAAAAAAAAGAGCATTTTTCTGCTTTCTGAAAGCCTCTAGTTACATTTGTTGATATTTTTAAAATGTAATTGTTTATACAGTTTGTAATAGGGTTTTTTCTCTGAATTAATAAACTAGTTATAGAAAGTTAATATCAGAACTTGAGAATGATATACCACTTTTAGTATCTAAATAATTTTTTCATGTTGTATAGTGTTTGTGAAAAGAACAGTGTAGGCTATTGTTTCTCCGTTTATTTATCTCAGGTGGGAATGTTTAAAATACACCCAGAAATTCCTGAATCCATGTCTGCAGAAGCCAAGGCTTTCATATTGCGTTGCTTTGAACCAGATCCCGATAAACGAGCTTTTGCTCATGAGCTACTGATAGATGAATTCTTGAAGGTTTCAAGCAAGAAAAGAAAGTCCCCATCAAAGCTCTCAGGTAAGCATTGCTAAAAATCTGAAATTTTTCTCTTGCCAGTGGCATTGTTTCCTGAAATTAATCATTTAGTCTTTAAGATGAATAAATCAGGTCTCCATCCCAGATGAGTGTTCAGTTGTAACCTTCTGTATCAGCAGCTTGCTGCAGAAACACTGCAGAATTCTAGCAGAATTCTGTTATTGTTACAGAAGTGATTTATATAAAAATATAGTCTGTTTATGGTTTTGTGCAGCTTTTATGATCATTGGGTTTCGTGTTTCTTCTTTTAATTTTCATATGATTTTGTCAAAAGAATGTTTATATAGATCATATTTTGTGTAAAGTTTGAATGTGCTATTGAACCTCAGGGAAGTTTTCTATATGAGGAAAATAATCTTGGTCCCATTGCAAATGTGTATGCACTGCATTATTTTTGTTTCACATATTGATTTCCTGTAGTGTTCTAAATTATACAAAGTAACAAAGCAGTTTTGAGAGCATGAATAACGTATTCTGTTGTGTGTGCATATATACTTATGAAAATATCTTCTGTATATTTTTAGCATGATACCTAAAATAAATAAAAATATCAGGGAAAGGAGATGGCATTAGATGATCACTTTTAACATGGTTTCCACCCCCTCAGATTAAAATGAACTTCAAATTGCAATAAATCACACTGTTGGAGACTGCAGACAGGAGAGTTGAGATAGTCCATAAAAACAGCAACTTACCCTTTCAACTGTGCTTGTTTTCTCAGTCAATTTTGGCATATTTAACTTTCTTTTTTTCTTTGCTTTTCTACCACAGTTCTTTCAGCTAACACAAATGGTGAGTTTTAACATACTTCTCTATCAAAACATACCTGTGTAGATACTGTGGTTGTCTTTATTCTGGTAGGATTTGTCACACTAAAATGTTGGAAAGAGAAGAGGGCACAATTATGAAAATAAGTGACCTCTCTCTCTCTGTTAGGAATGTCTATTCCATTGTGCATATTTAAATGACTATTTTTAATCCTACCAGACTACGGCTTAATTGTCTGGGCAAAAAACCCTAAAAGTTTAAAACTTTTAAAACTAAAATTTCTGACCTAACTGTGTGTTTATTCTTAATGAAGAGCTAATTAAACTTGTACAAAATAATCTGATTAAAAATATGTGTTATAGTATATATATATTATATATAAATATATACATAGTTATATACACCCATAAAATTAACGTCTTGGAAGGTGCTTGGATGATTTACCCTAGAGAAGCATTTTGCTACTGCTGGAAGTCATGGTATGAGATGCACGGTCACTTTAGTGTTGAAGTTCTGGAAGTGAACTTGCAAAGAGCCCATCATTTCCATCTCTCAGGAAGCTTTTGAATAAAAACATAAGTGAAAGGTAACTCTATTCCAGAAGAATAAGCTTTAGGAGTTTTTTTGTCAATTTTGTCTTAATATTTTTTTATTGGTATGTGGAAAGACTGGAGTCTTTCCATTTCCTCTGAAAGAATAATCTTTTCACTTTAGAACTATGATGGTGTTATTAAATTCTAATTTCTGAATATTCCTATATGAATAGAGTATCTTCGGAGCATATCCTTACCTGTCCCCGTCCTGGTGGAAGATACAAGTAGCAGCAGTGAATATGGTTCTGTCTCACCTGATACAGAGTTAAAAGTTGATCCATTCTCTTTCAAAACAAGAGCTAAATCCTGTGGAGAAAAAGATGGGAAGGGAATCCGGTCCCTTTTTCTGAGGTAAAGAGCCCTCTGGCATTTATGTTATGCAGTAGATTAGGAATGTGTGAGTTGGGATGGTTTTTATAAAGTTTCTTTTCACTGAATGTCTTTTATTCAGCATCCCAGATGAACACTTTGAGGATCACAGTGCACCTCCTTCACCTGAAGAGAAAGATTCTGGGTTTTTCATGCTGAAGAAGGATAGTGAAAGAAGAGCCACTCTTCACAGGATATTAACTGAGGACCAAGAGCACGTGGTGAGGAACTTGATGGAAGCTTTGACTCAGGTAAGGTAATTTCAGAAGGCAGCACAAATTCTATGGAATTTGAAGACTTCAACTGTGCTACCTGGAATTCTTGGAATTAGATATAGTAAAGCAATTAAAAAATAAAATTTGATTAAACTAGAAAGCATACACTGTGTAAGCTTTCACAATTATTGTTTTATTTGGGCGATTAAAAACAGGCTTTGAAATTGTTTATGCTGCATTACATATGCCTTTTTTGTTGTTTGTAATTACAATATGTATGCTGTGGTATCCATACTGGCTAGACAACAGAAAAACATATTTTCATGGTACTCTATTTTGCCAGTGATCTTCAAACTGGACTATCTGAGGCTGTCAGGTCAACTCATATAAGGTAGATCATCTCCAGGAGGGGATTATCTTGGCCAGGTTTATGCCTGTCTGGCCTTAGGTTATTGTGTAATAAAAATGGGGCTGAGTGGTACACCATTGCCTTCTAGCCAACAACCATAAAAGGGGAAAGAGGGGACTAGGGAGAAAATAAATCACAGCTATTCCTCAATGCTCTTTGGGAGCACATATGGAAGAAAGATGTAGTAACAGTGGGGGTTACAGCAAACAACAAAATAATTACAGAATGACCTTTTGGCACTCCTTTGTGGGGATGATTCATCATGATGATGTGTCAGTTCAGAATGACGCTGAATAAATAACAGGTCATAACCACACTCCTAAATGTTGCAACTCTGTAATGGGATGATGTGATTTTTTTGCTCTTGTTTGTGTGTGTCTTAGTAGTTAATTGACTCACTTCATTCTCAAGGCTGGTCTAAAACTTATTTGTATAAAACATGACAATTTGTGTTCTAAAGATAGTGCTGTTTAGAAACCAATATGATTCTTATGCGTGTGCTACAGTTAATATACTTGAAAATTGCTGCCATGCCAATAAAAATTGCTTCTAACTCTTGGGGAGCTGTGTGTATGAACCCCACAGTACCCTTAGAAAGTGTTAAAGTAGGAGTCAATGAGAGGGATGCCTGTGATCTGTGCTTTGCTAGAGCGTTGCTATAACAGACACAGTCGTTAATATGTGTATGAAGGTAATAATCAGTGATTGTGAGAGGCTGAAACTCAATCTCAAAACCCAAAGAGTTTGATTGTTGCTTCCTGCCTTTCTCAGCTGGGGTTGGAACAGCCTGAGAGAGAAGCAGAGAGACCCAGAGTTGTACAGCCTATGACTTCAAAATACATGTTCATGGCACTGGCTGCCCCTCAAGAGGGTATAGAACTCTGACTCCCAAAAACTGTTTTCTACCTTGGGAGAAGGGCTCTGTTCAGAAAGTGGGAAACTTGCTCAAACCACCAGAAAGTTGTAGTAACTGCAGTTAAGGGGAATTTGAGTTGGCTTCTTGATATGTTCTGCTTAAATACAAGAAGTTACTTGCTTGTTAGGCCTCATTTAGGATTTGATAGCATTTTTCTCTTCACAAAAATTTTTCACAAGGAAGGTTTCAACCAAGTCCGTGGGTATGGGGGCTAGAGGAGGAGAACAGCCCTCACAAAATAGGGGGCTGTGTTTCTGATTAGGGTGTCATACTGGCTGTCCTGTCCCCATAGTGCCCTGATGGACTTTGATCTTCTAGTCCAGGGCTACAGTGTGCATTTACCTATCTGCCCTAGTGGCTTTTTAATTATTTACACAAAAAGGAAATATGCTACTGCAGGACAGTGAGGGATTCACTTCAGTACAGCAAATTGTCAAGTGATCTCTCCAATGTGGATCAAGATCAGAGGATAGGATCTTTTATCTCAGATGGATGCTTTAGTCAGTGCTTTGACTGCTCTAGAACTTTTGCACTTTTTAAAACATTTTTTTTTAGATTTTAGTTTCTTTCTCAAGTAATCAATTTATGTTTGTTTCATCCAGATCAGAATTAACTTACTATAGTTAAAAGCTCAGTGTTTTTGGCAAACAAGAGTTCTTGGTATCTCGCCAGCTGTAACATTTACAGCATAAAACTGGCAAATACAACAGAACTAAACACTGTATGTCCTTCTGTTATGGAAATCAGTGTTAGATATCTTTAGTCCATATGAATATGTACTTAACTTTCTTTAGAATAAGCATATAATACTTCATGTTGAACAACAACTCCGGCTTAATTTTCAGATTTGAAATTGAAATTTGCATTCAGTTGGCATAACTTTACTTATGAGAGCAAATACAGTCCTCTGCTTCCTAGTTACCTCTACTGGTTGTTCTGATTAATGCTTTTGAGCTTTCTGCTACTTTGGTAGCTCATGCAAAAACACAAAAGCTTTTAAAAATAGGCATATGAATATTTATACTAGAAAGGTAAGACCTTTGTAGACCTGCTCTAAGAGAAGCTTTGTACTAAGAGAAATTAGGAAATTATGTAACATAGAACTAGTGCCTTCCTGAGCCTCCTGCATAGCTTTGAATAATCTCTTCTTTTAAAAGCTGCTGGAGGATTTTGCATATTGTCTCTGAGGGGCACACAGAAATTAAAAGCACTGCAAAGTATGTGTTCATTTGCAATTAAGTTATTTGTAGTATTCAGTGCCCAGTATATTTATTCATATCTTTTCACTCCTGTACAAAGAGCCATACAGACTACAGGGTGCACATACTCTTCAGCAACTGATCTAAACCAAAGTCAGCTACTTTTTCATCAAATTACCTGCATTACCAGGGAGCTGAGTGATAGAGCTTTGTGCTGCTGCAGTCACACTGGTACCATTACCTGACCTGCAGCTGCACCTTTCCCTTAACCACAGCAGTAGAGTTTCTGAAAATTCATATTGCCAACTGGTGTTATTAGCTAAAGTCCCTTTGGATGTATGTTTCAAAAGATGGCTATGAAAACTATTTCTTTTTCTCTCTTTTCTACCAGGGAGCTGAAGAACCCAAGCTAAAATGGGAACATATCACAACACTCGTTTCCAGCCTCAGAGAGTTTGTACGCTCCACTGATCGCAAAATCATCGCAACCACTCTTTCAAAACTGAAGCTGGAGTTAGACTTTGACAGCCATGGTATCAGTCAAGTTCAGCTTGTGCTGTTTGGTTTTCAAGATGCCGTAAGTTGTCATTTTTACTAAGAAATTCGTGCATCAAAAGTGCCTCCTGCTCAAAAAAAAAAGGCAGAAGCAAAGGAACTTGATTAACTTCTACCCAGAGTTACTGAAACAATAATATTTGAAGGTTTTGTACCTGTTATAACAAAAATCCAGGCAACAGCCATGACTTGATTTGGACACCATATGATTCTTTGGCAGTACACAGACCCTGAACTCAACTGAGATTTTTTCGGATCTTCTGATTAGAGATCTAGAAGGCTCTCCATAGTTGTGTGAATATTATGTCATAATACTAAAGCAGGAAAACCTTTTTAAAAAAATCTTCTTTTGGAGGGTTTTCTGGTAAATAAGACCAACACTGAATGTCAGGCTTATCCTACATAAATGCAGATTTCTTGAACTTGACTCCTCTTATAAACTAATGCATTAAACCACTCTATACCCCTCTTTGTCTACGAATTAATATTGTATTGAGTTCTTATTCTAGTATTTTTGGTTAGCAGCAGATTTCTGCCAAATTAGATATTTTAATATCAAGGCCTCCGATACTGCAGAGACTTAAATACTGCTAAATGTGAGGGAAAGTAGTTCCCTTGTTCTTGGGACTTAATAAGGTAATCTTAGGTAACAGAGTTTAAGAATCACAACATCCTCATTGAACCAACCAAAAAAAAGTAGTTTTGTGATGTATTGTAAATAGCTAAATCCCATTACTGTAGATTGCTGCGTTCTTGATAAAGTTACATCATGTTTCATCAGTTCCCAAATAAGCTGGTTATCTAAACATGTCAATGTTTAGGTGGGAACAGTATGGGAAGGTGCAAAGGGCTTGCAAAGGGGAGTCATGCTGCCTCGGAGGGAAGTGGGCAAACCTTTGGGGCCCTTGAGCAGCTGCTGTCCAGGTGTCAGGCACAGGGCAGCGGCCCCTGGAACTTCTGATAGCTCTCCAACTCCAAACACAGCGTCCAAGTGCCATCTTGTGGCCACTGGCAATAGAATTGAGGAGATATAGATATGCTGTAGTAGGTTGACCCTGGCTGGCAGGTAGAGGAAAGCCCCTACCCAGTCAGTCACTCCCTCCCTCCCGGCAGGATGAGGAACAGAATGGGAAGGACAAAAAGTGAGAAAAATTGTGGGTCAAAATAAAGAGTGAAAGGGGAAAAAACCTCTCAGGTGATGCAAAAGCAATCATTCACCATTAGCATAATAATGCCCAGCCAACCCTTAAGCAATGTCTCCTTTAATAAAACCAACCTCTAGTTTTATTGCTGAGCATGATACTATATGGAAGGGAATATTTCTTAGATCGATTTGAATCAGATGGCCATGTCCCCTTCCAGCTTTTAGTCCACCTGCAACTGACTCACTGTGGGGCAACACAAGAAACAGTGAAGGCCTTGATGCTTTGTAAGCTTTGCTCAGCAATGGGTAAAGCATGGGTGTGTTATCAAGGCTGTTTTAGTCACCAGTCTGAAACTTTGAACCATGTGGGCTGCTGTGAAAAAAATTTAACTCCATCCCGGCCAAATCCAGTACAGGCACCTACATAAATTACTGCATTACTGCTTTGGGACAGTGAATATAATATGATTAATAGTCTGTTTTGTGCAATGGCTACGTACTGTTGTCGAGGCATTTTGTTATAGCACTGTCACCTCACCTGCTTCTTCCCGGTCATTTGGGAGGGGGAAAACAATTCCCCTGAGGTAGAGGTGTTCTTGCAAGTGGCATGGAGCATCCAAAAGAGGCACCTGGGAATATGGCTAAAAGCAGTTTGAAAGCAGGTCTGTAAGCAATTAGGAGCAGCCCACAGTAGGAAACAATGTGCTTGTACAAAGTAAAAAAGTAGAAGGAAAGAGAAAATGGTACAGCACACAAATGAAGTCCCCTGACTGTTTAAACAACATTAATTAACTATTTTTTAATTAAGTAGGAGTGGCATTACATTAGTCCTTTGATATTTCCTACAATTGTACTTTAAAATAGACAAGTATTGCTCAGAGCAAGCAGTGAAAATGATGCCAAAAAAGTAACAAGATTAATTAGCTTCAGATACAAGCCTTTCATAACGTAGTCTTTGTTATTTGTCTTGCTGGCATTCTTTTTAAGTTTCTCTCCGCAGCCATGAAGGTTAAGTATCACAGTCATCAAAAATCAGCTAACAGAGGAACTAATATTTGATAAAAAAATACAAAATATTTTATGACATAGAAAAATGAAGGAAGTTGACAGTGTTGCTATCAAGAAATAGTTTTAATCACCTGCTTGGATACAGCATCTATAAGTTTAAACACTTTATATAATTCTGACATATATTTTTTAATCTGTGGGGTATGTAATATATGAATTGAATTTTCTGTTATTAGGTCAATAAAGTTCTCCGAAATCATAACATCAAGCCACATTGGATGTTTGCACTGGACAGCATAATCAGAAAAGCTGTGCAAACTGCTATTACAATTCTGGTCCCAGGTGAGTAATTTCTTAATACTCAGCAAATATTTAACAGCTGATCTCTTTAAATGTGTTTTAGAGATGTGATTATGATGCATCACTTAAGATTTTGAAACCAGCAGTGACCTTTTTCCTGTTCACTGTCTGTTTTGCATTTCAAAAACTAATCAGTGCAGTGTCCAAGCTATTTTGGAAAGCATCTTTCCATGATGCATAATCTAAATGATTCTGCAACATGAGGAGTAGTAGTAAGTTAATGTGCTTTGGGATCTAATTTTTCAAGATGCACAATGTTGCCCCTTGAAACCTGCAGGACAGGCCTCTTACCAGCACATGCGGTTTTTGGAGGGTATTTTACAAAGTGTAGATTAATGATGTGCTTTTTGGAGCTGTGGAAGTTTATCTTGCTTATGGTCAGAAGCTGAAAGAAAAAAAAAACAACAAACCCAGAACAAAAAAAAACAAACGACCCCAAACCTCTGAAACCCACAAAAACCAAACCGGTCTGCAGTGCCTGCACTTTGAATGTTGTATTTTGAATGTTGTGGAAGTAGAATGCATGGCTTCACCAAGGGGAGGAGTTTAGAAGAAACTGTAGCCCATTCTGTTATTTCTCTACCTATTTGCAGAGTTAGTTTGTCTGGTGCTTCTTAAGCTTTTAACATTGGAATTAATGGTGATATTTTTAAATATTTGATTTAATGCTTTAAGTCTGAAGTCAGAATACTTAGGTTCCCATTTTCTGTAGTAGATTGTCTTATATTACCAATAAGGGGATCTGAAAATTCTAACGGAAGTTACAGCTGTTCCTGTTCTTGTTGGTATTTTCCTTATCCCTAACACAACCCTCAAGGTATAAATAGGGTTTGTGTGTTGCTTTCAAGTCTTAAAGGAAATCTGTCTTCTGATTAGAATGCTGAACACCAGAACAAGGCAGGTACTTTATCACTGTATAATAAGAGTTCTGTAGAATCCTCCTTAATAGACTGTTCTTCCCCATACAGCTCAGTATCAGCATTAGTTGTACAAATTCAAGCTTAAACAAAAGCCTCTCTGCCTTAGTAGTGTTTTGGCACATCTGCAGCTTCCCTAATGGCCTTACCCTACTTGTGTTTGTTTTCCCTTGCTTCATCTGACTCCTTTTTTTTTTTTTTGGTACCTTTTCTCCCCCTTCCTAAGAATGATGCAAAGATTTATCTCTGGCCCTAACACTTCTAAAAGTTATGGGATGTTTAAGGAGTGGTCCAAAGCTGATTTTATACAGTTATACTTCCTGGTGGTGAACAATGGCAAAGAACTTCTCCATCACACTAATTAGAATCTGACTCCTTTTTTTTTCAGACATATTTGCCTATCAATATTTGGGTAACTGCTCTATAATAAATTTGCTTTCTTTAATTTAGAGGAAGTACATCTCTGTTGATCTTAGTATGATCAGACTTGAAAAAGGTATGTAGCATTGAAATGAAGAGATGAAATAGATCAAGGAACAGATGTTTCTTTTGTAAAGAAGAGAAACATACTTACTAGTTATTCATCAGAAAGGGCAAAAACTAAATGTGATTCGGGAAAAAAAAATACATTTTGATGAGGAGACTAGAGGGAGTTCTTAACAGTAAGGAGCCACAATTGAAGGAAGGAAGGAAGGAAGAAAGATTTATATTAAATGGTTAGAATTAACAAACAGATGTTGCTGCAGTAATAGGAGTAGGAGTATCAGATCTGGTGTCCATATCTTGCATACCTGGTAAGCTCTGGTAGGTGGTTTAAACAGGGACTAACAAACCAGAGTACACATACAGCTTTGTGTTCACAGTTTCATGGATGTGCATCATTACAACATAGGCAGTGTTCCCTCTGATAAGCGGAAGGGAAGTGTGCTGCTTTTAATTCTTGGGAGAGGGATCTTTTTGTAACTTCCTCTCTATATCTTTGGATACAATTTTTTTGTAAACATGGTATTCTTCTAATGAGATAATGCCAAATATGACAGAATAGCAATAGCAGTAGTAGCTGGATTTAAGAGAAATAACAGTTATTTGATGAAAGATTTCAAGTCAGACACATAGAAAACACAAATTATTGAGAATGAAATTAAGCAAAAGAAAAAACTTCTGCTGCACACAATACTTCAGCACGATTTGACATGAAATGCTAACCAAATCTGGAATCATATTCATCCAGATGTTTGGTTTTTAGAGCTTTTGAACATTCAACAGGCTGAATAATAATCTGTAAAAATTAGATGCTGTTATGTTTTATGCCTAGAAAATATGATCTGTTCTCTTGTTACAGAAATTTCAGTTCTGGTTTACCCAAAACTATAGGATGATCTGCAAATAGTCAGGTCTGCTTTTGTTTTAATATTTAACTAATGTTTTTACTGTTTTTTTCTTTTGCCTATATTTTAATAGAATTGAGGCCACATTTTAGTCTTGCATCTGAAAGTGATACAGCAGATCAAGATGATATAGAAGTTGAAGATCAAGATGAACAGCCCCAGAATCAAGCCATCCAGCAGCCTTGCATTGTCATGGAAGATGCAGTAGCTACCTCAGGTGTAAGCACACTCAGCTCTACGGTATCCCATGACTCCCAGGCTGCTCACAGATCACTGAGTGTCCAGCTGGGCAGGCTAAAATTAGAGACAAACAGGTAAGTCTGGACATCGGGAGACAGAGATGCCAGCCTACTTGTGACAGTATGTATTGTTTAGCTTTTAAAATACATGTGCCAAAATTCCATGGCACTGCAAGGTCTTCATTTAAATGACAAAATGTTTAGCTGTGACTGATCACTTATATTAGTTTTATTAATTTCAAAACAGTAGTGGTGCAAGTTATGGTCGGTCTTGATTTCAGGTGCCCTTTCAAGGAAGGTCTGGAAAAAACTGACTTGCTGCCAAGCTTCTGCTTTTGCTCTCCTTCGTATGCTCTGTGTGGCTGATGAATGATGTTATGCTTTGTTTCCACGAAGGCCGACCTTGCTGTTCTTTTCTGTAGTTATTCTTAGGGAGTGAACTCAAGCTAATTGACAGCCACATATGAACTCTGCAAGGAAGCTACTTCAGACTTGTTTTGTATGCAGAATTCACTGCAAGCAGGATCTGTGCTTACCAGCAGCCATTATCCTTTTATTAAAGAAGTTTTGTTCATCAGAGAAAGATGTGAAAGATAGGGGTTTTGTTTAAAAGAAGAAATGAGCCGGAGATTTGGATATTGGATTTTTTTTCAGAAATAGATGTGTTGCACTTTAAACCTGAAAAGTGGTTCTTTGGGGTTTTTTGGTTCGTTTAAGAAATGTCAGAGAAAAATCTGTCTCCATTGTTTTATTCAAATGACCTTCTATATATTTTGTTTTCTTTTCATTAAAATATACCAGTCTGTTTAAAGTAGATATTTGGCTTTTGCAGCATCTGATTTATGACACTGGATTCCCTACTGACCTCAGTAAATTTTGAATGTGACCTTGAAAGAAAGAGAACATGTCTTCAATAAGGCAGTTGTTGTACCAGTAGGACATTCTATGTAGTTACAGTCCCAACTGAAGTTAAAATGTTAAATCACACTTTACTTTTAAATGTGTCCAAGAAGATTGCCATAATTAGAGTAAGTCATTAGACTGTACTGTTTTTAATAAAGTAACAGTATTTTTGGGTTCTTATGTTACAATTCATTTTCTTGCTTGTGACCACTGAGAAATATTTTGATTTCCTTATTGATATACTTAAATAAATACATAACTATTTTAAATTGGCTCACTTCAAAAGTTTATGATAGGGAATATCCTCAAAAGCGATCAGTTTGTAGAGGTACTTTTTTGCTAGCACTATGCTTCTGTAAATTTGTCAGATGCAAAGCCTTTGGCCAAATAATCACATCCAGTCATTCATGCAGAAATTTTGAGGTACATAACATGGACAGTTGTTTAAATCTTAATGAAAGCTTCATTGGCACATGCAGCAAGCAGTTTTCAGGAGAAAATAATTGATTATTTTATTGGCCCTGAAAGCCTTTTTCAACCAGAATAGATAGAATATGAGTAATTTAACTGAAAGGTGACTTGTCCGTATAGAATATCAATCTGCACTGAGAATGACCAAGCTCTGGGGGTTCTGAGATGCACAAAGCAGCTCTGTTCCCAAGCAGAGTGGACTTTTTAAGAATTATTAGCTTGGGTATGGAAGCATTCAAATGCAACTATGCTGCTGGTAGGCCTGCATGCAAGCTAAAAGTAGGGCTAGATGTTTTTACAAAGCAATCATATTGGATGCAGTTTAATTCTGTGCAAAGACAGGCAAAGTGCTTTTGTGGCACATTTTCTAACTGAATTCCTATCTTTCATTGTCCCAGAAAAAAAGGTGCAATGCTCAACTGGTGTAAAAAAAAATAAATAAAACAAAACATGCTAAAATGGAACAGTTTCACATAATAATTTTCCATTATATTCTGGCTATTTTCTTTTGATCAGTTTGAAAGGTGCTGGCTGCTGAATCTCTCTGGGTTTCTCTCTGGGTTTGTGTTATGAAGGAGGTCAAACATGGGTTCCAATTTACTTCTGCTTGACATTCTCAAAAGTAATTGCTTATGGCCAAAAGACATGCAAGTGTTTTGCCTCCTCTTTTCTCACTCTTAACATAGTCTAGGATGGCAGGCATAAAGTGCCTTGTATGTGAGGAAGGGACAGCCCATGTGTGGTTGAGAATGTATTTTCCACATTTAAGAAATGCAACCATACGTTTTCACCACATTTTCATCACAGCTCCACCCTTGCCATGCCCTTGAAAATGTCTGCTGGAGAGATGTGAACTGACATTTTTCCTTACAAAGGATTACATCACAAAGTTTAGCCCTTGGTTTATGAAACACTTTGATATTGTTCTCAGTTACACCATGCTGTTTAAAGCAGAATGCTGGCTGTAGAAATTTCACTGATATTTTATACCTTATCACTTGTTTAGTGAGTGAACGTAATAGTGTTTGGGTTGGGTTTTTTTTAGGGCTATAGCTTTAGGAACCAATGAATGTTTATATCTTGGTGTAGGTCATAATAAATCTATAGTGAACGAATATTCCTGTGAAAGCTGAAGAAGTCTGTCCTTGTCTTTTTCAGGAAGGTTTCCAGTTTAAGTATAGTAAGATCTTTGCTTTCCTGAAAATTTGAGACTAATTAAGGAAATGTGTGCTTTCTTCTGGTTACTTCACAGGTTATTGGAGGAGTTGGTTCAAAAGGAGAGAGAATTTCAAGTCCTCTTACATCAAGCTATAGAGGAGAAAGACCAAGAGATCAGAAACCTACGGCTCAGGTCACAACCAATAGGTAAGTGAGAATTTTCAAGGAAAAGTTTTATACTAGCTGCAGATGAAATGGTGCCAGCTAAACATGTGTTCATTTTATTGAGCCAGTCATCAGCAAAGATGCTTTATTATGCTGCTTCTGGTAGGGTTTGCTTTGAATTAAGAATGTACATTGTGGAAGCAAATTAGTGAATTTGTTAATCAAAGTACAAGGAATAGTACAATTTAAATATTTTTGTTTGTGATTATACGGAAGAGTACAAGGCTCATATTCTACAGAATAAATATCATTTCTAAAGAGGATAATCTAGTATGTTAGATATGTGTTCCTTGAATTATAGACTGTTCCAATTGTTCCACTGAAAATTCAAGAGGATCTAATTGGTGAAATGTAAATGCAACTTAAAGGTTACTGAGGGAAGCCGAGTTTGCTGTGTATCTGTCCTGAAGAAGATGGAAGTGCTAATGCAGTTTGATGTTTCTGTGTAATATGCTTCACAGAAGTGTTGCTTCCCAAAAGCAGCTGATCCTCAGTCCAAGGCATGGCCTGTGCACCAACTGTATGAGTTGCACTGAACAGTTCAGTTAATTGATGCAACAACCTGAGTGTAGAAACAGTGACAGTGAAATTGATGTGCCCTGTACTAGTAAAGTCAATTTGTGAAGAGGGCAGAAAATCTCTATCAGTGTTCACACTACTTGGATTGTACTCCTACCCAAGTGGAGTAATTAATGTCTATAAATTGTAATTAAGTGTGGTCCTTGGGACTTGACATTTATTTAGGGGGATACTGGTATTCTAAGCTTGAATTGAAAGCTCACTGAAGAAAGTGATTCAGGAGTCAAAAATAACAAGAGATAGCTTTGGCAACATAAAACGTTATCTCAGAAATGCTCATTTCAGATATTCCTGGATTGTCTGTCTGTCATCGTCATTCCACTGGCACAGGGACTGAAGACCCGGATCTCATAAACTGGCTGAGAGTTCATGGAGCTGATGAGGCCACGATAAACAAGGTAGCAATGATTCTGTTCACTCTCTAGTTCCAGTACAGTTTTGTTCTGTTCCAGTAGTACAGTTCCAGTACTGTTTTGTGTCTCAATGCAAGAAGATGTCAAACCTTTTTAATTACTTCAGCACATTTTGAGGGATTGATTTGTTTTCAGATGATAGGAAAAAGCCATGAATTATAAAGGCCTTCTTAAAAATACAGTACGATTAATAATTCCTAAATCCGATTAGGAATAAGGGAATAAAATGTCCTGGTAAATAGACACTCTTTCTTTTTCAGTGTCTTTACACATTGCAGCAGTCCCTGCTGATGATACCCTGAATACAGGGTACATGTTCACCCTTAGCTAACTGTGCTGAAGTGAAATATGCTGAAGTAGATCAGTATGCTCTGCAGAAAATTATATAATTTTAGAGGTGTTGAGCACCTCAGAATATCAGCTGATTTAGGAACACCTGCATGTAGTTATCACTCCTACATATGAGATCAGAGGTTCATCCAAATCCAATTACATCAAATTTAGATGGCATTCTTGAAAACTGTTGTTTTTAATTTCCTCGTGGGTTAAATGTGGTGTTAATTATGCTTGAATTTGTGTTCACTGAAGTCTACGATTCTGAGATATCTGTGGTAACAACAGAAATGCTAACTGACAAAGGTTTTCAGTAGCTGTAAAAGCATTACACCTTTCAAGTTGTGCTTGGTATGCCAAAGCAGAATATACAGTGTAAAATTTAAGTAGCTTCATTGTATTTCTAAAACCAGTGTGGATTAATCTGTTACATGTACCACATTTTAGCCCAATTTTAGGTTTCTTCCAGATGTAACCTTCTGTTTTTAAGGGCAGATAATCCTAAGAAGATGAGCTTAGGAAGCTTAATGATATTTCTAACAAAATGTTCATTTAAACTTCTTTTTGCAGTTCTTGGCTGAAGACTACACCTTAACGGATGTTCTCTGCTATGTTACACGAGATGATCTGAAATCTTTGAGACTGAGGTAATGCTTCACATTTAAATGAACTGTGCTTTGTTTCAAGAGAAAATAACTGATACTAATTTATTGGATTGGGCAGTATTAATTTAAAATAAGTAACATTTTCCAGTATGTCTTTGTATGCTGACACAGTCCTGCTAAACAGCTGGATACTGTTTAAATTTTAAAATAAGCTGTATCTATTAAAGGCAAAATATTAGGGTAAGCATTTACACCTGGAGACACTGAATATCCCGTTAGAGCCTTGCTTTTATTTTAAAAGGTAGAGATAACAAAACTTTCGGTAGTTTATCATCATCATCAAACTTCAGAAATCTTACTCATGGACTGCAAGTAACACTAGATTTCACCTAATCATGCCAGGTGTGTAGGTCAATGCAGTACCAAGTTGAAGTAGAAACAATGGAAATTATCAGACACTGTGTGCGTGCGCAGTCAGTTTTAAAAAAAGTAACTAAAAAATTACAATAAAAGGCATGTGTTAAGATTTTTACATAACCAACACTTTCATCGTGTTGGAAGTCAGATGTGGGTTATGCGAGTCCTTTGGACTAGAAGTCTGAATTCCATACAGCAGGCATCTGCCAAGTGGAACGATTGCCCTGAACTGTAATCAGGAAAGGACTCTGTTCTCTATTTGAGTATTGCATGTTGAATTTCACCTTTGAACAGCCTTCCCACTGAATTTCATTGATCAAAGCCAGGGAAAGAAAATCAGAAAGCACCTCAATTGGAATGGTTTCAGACTAGAGAGTATCTTTGTACCTGAGTGTCTTTATGCTTTCTCTTTACAGAGGAGGAATGCTATGCACGCTCTGGAAAGCTATCACCGACTTTCGAGAGAAACACGCCTGACATTTGAATTTTTCTTTGCTTCTCTGCAGAGATGAAAAGATTTCCTTTCAGCACAGAGCAGGTGTGCTGTCAGAGGGACTGTTGCACTTTAATCCAGTATTTGTTTACCAATGTTAAAAACACTGCAGCTTCCTGACTGCTTTTACTTCTATAATCCATAAGGAATCTATAAACAATCTGCAACGTTATTTTACTTCAACTGTTTTTACATGCAAGTTTTTAAAAAATTTAACCCCATACACACACACAAAGTTACAAACTCATGAAATATTGTAGTAAAGTAAGCAGATGTTAATTTCATGAAAAACTGATATAAGATTTCATATGACTGTACATCACTGGAACAAAACCAAAATGTGACAACTTTTCAAGTTTCTTTGTAATATATCTCAATATTAGCTGTAGTAGAGCTTCACAATTTCAATCATAATTAGATATTTTTCTTTTAGTGTGCAAAACCTAAAGGTAATTGTTTTTGCTACTGCCCTACATAGTTTATTATTGTTTATTTTTGGTAATTTAAGTTCTATGGTGCATTTGTTTTAGACTTGTTTATGTACTACTGAACTGTACCAGTTGTATACACCTGAACCACAGTAATGTTAGCTTGTTCTAAAGCTATCTCTGACATATACAGTTGGAAATAAAAATAACCTAAGACTTACTTTTTCCTTTATTTTTGGACTTTTAAAATAATAAAGGTGTAGAACTGGAAAATACTGGAATAAAAAAAAAAAGGAAAAAATTAGATTGAGTATCAAGGGAACATTTCTGACACGTGTTAAACTTACTGTGATTTGAGTTGGATAATCATAGCATTGAATATTTTCTCGGTTTTCCTATTCAGTCTAATTGCTGTACTAAGAAGCCAGGGCCAAACAAAATTTATCTCCATGTGCTCTACTTGACTTGAGAAGTCAAAAGTGCTGTTTCCATGCACTGAATAGTCATTGTGCCCTGTTGTTTCTTTTTCTGCTTCTGTTTATGCAATGTGTCTTTTCTCACATGTAATGAAAAAGGATTGTGGATGTTTCCTTCCATCTACTGTCATTTTCACTCTACCATTGTAGCACTGGGTATCAACAGATTCTTCTAGGGCAGCTGCAAAAAATTCCAATGTGAGTAAGACTTGCCTGGACAAGAAGATACTTCTTTCTTCAGAAGCCTTGGTAATCAGTGAAAGGCTTATATTCTTAATTTTTCAGGTTTAGCAAGCATTTTCAAAGAAAATGGAGTATTTTATTTTAAACATAAACATGCTGTCCTAACATGTATATAGTAATTTTTGCTGACTAAAATGCAGCAATTATGCATTTAAAAAGATAGGCTAAACAAAAAACAGTAGATTAAATCATTTTAGTCAGGTTTTTTTATTCTGAAGATGGTTCCACTGATTTTTGGGCGTAGGTAGATTCAATTCATTACAGAAACTTAACTACATTTCATGAGAAACATAGTTACTGTTTACCAATTTCTACTGCTATTACAGCAGGAAACAGTACACATTCAAGATAGTTTTAAACACTGGAAAGACCAGGGGTGGAGGCTGATTTGTAAAACCCAAAGCAACTGAAAAACACCACGACCCATTGAAAAGTGACCCTTAGGAACAATGAACATCCCTAATTTGATTTTTTGTGTGAAGCACAATCCATGATTACAGTTTGGAAACCTGATTTCACGCAGTGTGAATAGACCAGAATGTAATTGCATTGCTCTGTTTACTTTGAAATCATGCAGCCTGTTCTCGATGACTCAGAGTGCTCAGAAATGACAGCTATGTATAAGAGAAGGGAGCATGATCGAGGTTTCAGTTGAATGTCTCCATGAGACCGAGCCTGGCACCAGCTGGGAATTAACTCCTATAGTTCATTGCTGGTTTCACCAGACCCAAGATGGCTTTTGCGGAGTTGCTCAGCAATCAGTTCTGTATTCTCCAGTAAGACTATATTGGGTCTGATCCCTGCCTAGGCTGGGCCATGTACACTTGGGCCACTTGAGCAGTTGTGATCTGGTCCAAATGTGGTTCCTTGAACAGTACAGCTTATCCATATAGGTACTAGATCTGTGCACAAAAGCTTATGTAATATCCCCACTTCAGGCTATTTCATATAGATTGTGCTAGTCACATTACTTTTTATATCCTTGAACAGAATGTGAGAAAACATCCTGGGACAGGGTGCATCAGACACCAGGGACTTTTCAACCTGGCTCCCTGAATGTGTGGGTGGATACCTGGACCACAAGTGAGGGAATTGAGATTACATTGTAAGGACACATTATGTTTCAACGCAGGATTTTGCCAAGGGCAACATTTTTGAGCTTGGATAACCTCCTGGTCCTTGATCCATGCTGTTGTAATCCAGGGCTCAGGTGGACCAAGAGACACCTTTGCCCCTCTATTAAGAGAACACAGAAGTGAAAACTCGATCAAGGCAGTGCTGATCTTGCTGTCTTTTGCACCTTCGAGCTTAAAGCTCAGCCTGTTCTTGTATCACAAATGCCCTCCTACCCACAAGCCACAGGGCACGTTTATCACTCAAGCCCCAACCTGCAACTGTTTTGGAGCACAAATGGCTCCTGGTGCAACAAAATACTCATCTTCTCTTCCCCTAGAAGACCTCATGCCCCGAACTTGAAAGTTCTGCACGGTGGCTGAAGTTGGCTTTGTCCAAGCACACCAGACTAAGGGAGCTGCATATGTCCACCTGCTTGCCCGTATGTGTGCCACAGCTGTGTGCCACGAGTTTCTGTACAGAAACGTCGACAACTCTTCATAGAGCCATTTTTTGGAAGCGACGTGTTGCAGGCAACTCTAAACCCGGCTGCTCAATAGCACGTGCCGCAGCAGCGAGTCTGCGGCAGTGCAGCTCTTCCCCACACGATGCGGCGCATCGCCTGGGCTTGTGAGGCGGCCGCCACTCCTCCCACCTACCGTCGAGATGGCGAGCATCCCCAAACCTGTTGTGTCTCCCCGCGCTGGTACCGAACGAGCTGTGCCAATGCGGCGGGAGCCGCTCTGAGGAAACATACGAGCACACCTGGGTGAACACCGGCACGTCGGCTGCCCGGGGCCGCCGCGGGGGCCGGGAGTGCGGGCAGCCGCCCCCACAC
>VYXB01008214.1:431866-450915 GCA_013397135.1 Pachyramphus minor | reverse complement strand
TTTTTTTTTTTTTTTTTTAATGAACAGAAGCAGTGACAACACTGCCCTGGCTATTAGTTGTAGGGAAATTGGCATGGATGATTTCTGTCTTCCACTGAATTCCTGTTCCCTACTGTCCTGTGAAGTTCCAATTCCCGCCTGTCATTATTTAAATGACCATTGGCTGAAGTTACATGATATGTTCTACTATAGGGCCTGATCCAATATCATTCTGTTATATATAAGGGTATTGGCTAAGAATGATCTAATATGGTTTTTATTCATCATGATATGCCTTGTGCAATATTTATAATTAGTCATATTATGCAAATTAATTAAATGTAACAAGACTTCTTAATATACTTCTTGTATCTGATTGTTTTATTGGTGTGTATGTGTTTAAAGTGTTTGGGAAATACGAGGCTCTTACCTTCATGTTCATGTGTCTTGTGACACTGATGAATGAGTCTGAATCAGAACAGGGCAGGGCTTCTAGCCTTCTCTTTTATTTTTCCTATGCATGGAAATGCACCCAGGTTTAGTTTTCTTTGATGGAAGGGAAAACAGTTAACACTTACCTTCTGTCTAGTCACTTCTGAGGAGCTCTTAATAACCCTTGGCCCATTGCGTGGCAGCAAACTGGGAAGAGGTAACCTCCAAGACAAGCTTTCTGCATCTGAGCATGAGCAAAGATGTATGTTTCTTGGTGGAGTTGCCTCTTTCTCTAGGCTCTTGTAAGCAGAGACTGCTGGCACAGCTGCCTGCTTGTGATTCATCAGAACTATGGTGAGTTGGGGCTGGAGGTGGGGACTGGATAAACGAGTCTCCTACATCACACTGAGGGGATTGCCATGGCTGCTTTAAGAACCCCTGTGCCTCCTCTGCGCCTGAGAAATTTGTCACCCTACTGTATTGATTAAAGTGGTATCTAGAATGTACACAGTCTTTCCAGCAAGGATAAACCCTGGATAAGCTAAAGAAGCCAAAGTAGTCAGGACAGTTAATAGGAAAATAATAGGTGACTGCTTTTTGTTTTTAGACGTATCTTATTTAAAATCCACTGTTTTTTAGGCAGATACAGGTAATACATCTGAATTCGTTTTACTGGAAAGGGAGATACTGAGATACGAAACCAGAATAAAAATATGTTTGTTTAATAAACTCCAGAAGATAAAGATGCAAAGAGCTGAACCTGTCATTCTTAAGTTTACTTTCTGAAGAATCTTAATAATCCATTGCTGCTCCCCAGTCTCCCCAGAGCATATTTAAGTGGACATTTGTTTAGAAAAACTGTACAGTTCTGCACTTTCTTGAAGCACCTAATTCAGTAGATCAATGAAGAATAAGTTCATGCAACTAGTGTGGTTTTATGGCTCGATTTTTAGAAGTGAGTTGACTCATTTTTTATTTAAAGCTATTCAGAGTGTCTCTTTACTCTTGACAGCAGGATTCTCATTAGTCAAAAACAAGGTTTCCCTCGTTATTCTCTAGAATTTTATATTCTGTCTAACTGATTAATGCAAGGGGCCTTTTTTCCTTCCAAGAAGGTGAAAAGAAGAAATCAATTATTATATCAGATATTTATATACTAAATACTGAAGTTGTTTTTAAAAATTAATGTAATGCTATAAAAATGATCTGCCAGTCCTTTACTATCTTGTATATAAAAGCGAGGACTTAGAGATATTTTTGAAGAGAAACTTAGAAACCTCTGTAAAGACAAGGTTCTTTTTTGAAAACAGAAGAGCAGCAGAGGAAAAAATTAGGTGTGCATGATGTTTGAGACAATGGTTGACTTTAACTGAAGCAAGTGGCTAGTTTTGCTATTTCCAAGTTAACTGTTAAAAAAGAAAGAAAACTAGGCGAGAGGGGGGGTAGAGGGGAGAGTCCTGCCTGTCTTTTTAAGGCTAGTTTGTTGTGTCCTAGATTTATACGCCATTGAAAAGAAGGTTTCCACTCCTTTGCTGAGTAAATAGTTGTTTTCTCACATGAGGAGGAGAAAAAAAAAGCCCCACTTTCTCCATTTTTTTTTGCCTGACTTCCTGATTTAAGTCCTTGTGAAATAGGAAGTAGAGATGTGACTCCTGAAGGAAACTAGTGAGATACTGAGTTTAAACTTTAGTTAGTGTCTGTGTGTTCCAACATTGTCCTGCAAGAAACAGGGAGTTGGAGTTCATGATCTTTATGGATCCCTTCCAATTCAAGACATTCTATGATTTAGCACTGTCTGTATTATGTATTTTTAAATGAGTTCATACAAAAAGCTTTTGATATAGAGGATTAATATTGAAAATGCACATAGAAATATGATTTTGTGTTTTGGCGGTACGTATATTGATGTTTTTTATTGTAATGTTTTTGCTGAACAGAGTGGGAGATTTTAAATGTACCTTAACTTTCCTGATACTTTTTTACCAAGAAAGAAACATTTGGAACCTGGGTCCCCTGGGCCCTATTGTTTCATGCTTTCTTGACATAAATATATAAAATAAATACTTATTCCCTACCCTGAACCTCTCAGTTCTAATAAAATGAGAAATAACAATGAAATACTGGCAATCTGTAAAGGAACATATGCTAAAATATTTACTTTGTCTGTTTCATGTTATCAAATACATTTGAGGGTAAGTTTCATATGTTAGAAGGTATTGAATCAGCATCCAAGAGAAGAAGTGCTCTTCCACATCTTCATAAATGACTTGGACGCAGGGCTGGAAGGGATACTAAGAAAGTCTGCAGATGACAGAAAACTGGGAGGAGCTGTTGACTTCCTCAAAGGCAGGGACACCCTGCAGAGAGACCTCAATAAATGAGAGGACTGGGCAATCACCAACCATATGAA
This sequence comes from Pachyramphus minor, assembly GCA_013397135.1. Classification (NCBI taxonomy): domain Eukaryota; kingdom Metazoa; phylum Chordata; class Aves; order Passeriformes; family Tyrannidae; genus Pachyramphus; species Pachyramphus minor. The sequence goes on along the minus strand of VYXB01008214.1, from coordinate 448,094 downwards.
GTTCAACAAGGGAAAGTGCTGGATTCTGCACCTGGGATGGGGCAACCCTGGATGTATGTACAGACTGGGGAATGAAATGTTGGAGAGCAGTGCCGTGGAAAGGGCCCTGACAGTCCTGGTTGATGGCAAGCTGAATATGAGTCAGCAGTGCCCTGACAGTGAGGAGGACCAACTGTGTCGTGGGGGGCATCAGGCAAAGCATTGCCAACCAGTGGAGGAAGGTGATTGTCCCACTCTGCTCTGCAGTGGTGCAGCCTCACCTTGAATATTGGAGCAGTTTTGGGCACTGCAATATAAGAAAGATATTCAGCATTTAGAGAGTGTCCAAAGGGGGGCAATGAAGATGGTGAAGGGCCTTGAGGGGAAGCCATATGAGGAGCTGCTGAGGTCACTTGGTCTGTTCAGCCTGGAGAAGAGGAGACTGAGGGGAGACCTCATTGCAGTCTACAACTTCTTCATTAGGGCAAGAGGAAGGGCAGGCACTGATCTCTTCTCTCAGGTGACCAGAACCTGAGGGAATGACCTGAAGTTGTGTCAGGGGATGTTTAGGTTGGATATTAGAAAGAGATTCTGCATCAAGAGGGTGATTGGGCACTGGAACAGGCTCCCCAGTGAAGTGGTCACAGCACCAAGCCTGACAGTTCGTGAAGCATTTGGATGACACTCTCAGGTACATGGTGTGACTCTTGGGGCTGTCTTGTGCAGGGCTTAAGGGTTGGACTCGATGACCCTTCCAACTCAGCGTATTCTGAGGTTCTGTGAATGTGTAATTTGCTTTACAAATACATGTCTTAAATTTGTGGTTGTTGGAGCTTTGGTTTTTTGTTGGTTGATTTGGGTTTTTTTGGTACCCTGCAAGAGAATGGTCTTCAGCTCTTGGCACTTTTGGATAAAACTGAAAAACAGGAGCTAAAGCACATTTGTGACTTCTTTGTTCAGTTTTTTGTTTTCATAGTCTAAATTTGTCTTTATTGTTTCAATAGTTCCTCAGTAGCTCTTATAAAGTCATACAAAGTATCTTAAAAGAGAAAATTATTTTATAAGAATCAATGAGTTCTTTCAGAAGAATTCTTCTTAAGCTTTAATTCCATTTTATAACTGGAGAAACCAGGGCTAGCAGTTGTAACTTACCTCAGACTTTGGAAAGCTTAAGTGTCAGAAAGAAGAACAGTGATGAGCAGGCTGTCCTGGCTTCTGAAACTGGCTTGGTGCATCTGTGCCTTAAAGCTTTTTTAACCCTTCTGTCTGGCAGTGGGGAAAAAGGGGAGTTTGAAGGCTGGAGATTAACTAGTGGTCTATTCAATGAGTGATCATAACTGGGTTTCACAATAATGACAGACAGTAGTTTTCTTGTGTGTTAAGACTGAGAGCTTATTAAACCTGGAGGTACTGAGGAGTTGGGTAGTTTGCTTGGGTTTTTTTTTTCATTTTTGTTTGTTTGTTTGTTGGTTTGGTTTGGTTTGGGTTTGGTTTTTTTTTTTTTTTGGTGGGGTTCTTAATTTATTTTAATGTTGGCTTTTTTTTTTTGATTAGGCGTTGAGGGGGGGTGTGTGTGAGATGGGCGCGGATGAACTGTGGTTAAAACCTGACTCCTTGATTGCTTGCTGGTTTGGTGTGGTATTCTTTTAAGACAGTATTTTAACTGTTTTTATACTAAGAAAATAGCAGGAGAAAGACATGAAACTCCTGTAAAATGTAGCTTGATGATCAATACCGTGGGTGTTCCAGGGAGGAAGAGCAAAAATCTGTATATTATGATTCAGCAATGTCTCGAGTGTTTCTGTTTGTAGGGCTTTTCGTAGGCAATTTCCCTATAAGTTTCTTCTGCCCCTTCTGCAACAGTATATGATTCTACATTGAATTGGCTTGATTTTCTGTCATGTGTCCTGACACACCCAATGATACGAGATGACTTTCAGTTACATCAGGTGGGGTTTTTTCTCTTTAAAATATAGTCACCACAGCCTGCCAGCTCTTGTGAAAGGTACAAATTTTCTTGTCTTCACAAGGTTTTTCTCTTCTGTTAGCTACCTCACTTGCATTGAATACTGCCTTTTGTCCTCCTTCCTCCCTATGAATCACAAAATCACAGAATCAATTGGATTGGAAAAGACCTCTGAGATCGAGTCCAACCTATGACCAAACACAACCATGCCACTAAATACCACGTCCAATCTTTCTTTTCGTGTACTGTTTGGATAGTTTACAGGGACTGAAACAATCTCATCAATGAAAGAAGATTGCAAATCTAGAGTTCAACCATTGCAAATTATCAGATTAACCATAGTAGACAGCATGTAGGTATCATGGCGACTGACTTAAACTTGTTTTTCATTTCTTAGGTAGAGATATCAAGTGTTAATACCTGATGGTAAAACAGAAACATCACTCAGCATGTTGTTATAAATATTTATATTTCCCACATCATGATATAATTGTCCTAATAGTCCTTGTTTAAACTGCTGTTTAAGACTGTTGCATATCAGATGATGTTTTTTGAAGGTAATTATATTTATAAAATCCAGTGGATGAAAGTGAATGTGTTTAAGTGTAGTGGTTTATCTGCAAACCTGAGTTTGTAGGTGTTGTAAAAAAGGAAAACCTGAATATTATCCACTGCACTCAAGATAAGCAGTTGCTCTCATTCCATCTCTTGAGAGAGTCTCACCAGATTGGTAAGAGCTCAGCTGTGATTGTATTAGTACACAGTATGACTAATGGTTAGAGGGGGGGGAAAAAGGATAATAGAGGTTATGTAAGCAAATTGTTGCTTTTGGGGTTTTCTTTTTTTAAAGAATTTAACAGCCTTGTTACTAAATTATGCACCTCCTTGTTCCCTCAAGGGAATGTTGTTTTCATCCGAGTTTTCATATAGAAGCTCCCAAGCAGCTGAGACAAGGCTGAAATAAGCAAAGCTTTCCTGATAGGGGTACCTTGGGAATTTCTTTTTCTGCCCTAAACCAGTGGATTTGGGGGGAGGATCAGGGGTACAGTCTGTTTTTATGCAGTGTTGGTATCTTTAATGCAGGTTTTAATAGTGTTACTAGGAATGTTTTTCACAAACACACACACAGAAAGACCCCGAGTACTTTTTCACAAACACACACACAGAAAGACCCCGAGTACTTAAAGTTATACCATATCTTGTATTATAATAGGTGTCTTTTATTTGTAATAGGTTGCATTTTATTGGGCATTTGGAAACATGTTGTGGACTGGCATAGGTTTTAACCACAGGGGCCTTGAAATAAAATCTCACTGCATAAGCTGAATGTCCTGTTGATAGTTTGTCACCTCTGCATTAGTAAGGGTTCGGGTTAGGGAACAGGAAGAAATATGTACCTCAATTGCCTGTGTGTCATTGCCCAGATCTGTCTTCACCCGTCTCTGAAGCACCAAACTTGGTCATTACTACATTTTGTACTCAGAGCAAGTCACTCGTATGGGTGCAGGGGATCATTCAAGGATCAAGGAAGTAATTCTCAATCTTGTAGCTGTTCTGCATGACTCTGTTGATAATAAGGAAATGGAGATGCTGAAACAGTCATCAAACCTGTAAGCTGGGAAGCCCCTCCAGTCAGATGTAATTTTGTGCGTTACATACTTCTTATATGTTTTAAAATGCCTATTTAAGGTGGTTAGCAATTAAAGGTAATTAAACATGATATTTAAAAGGGTAGGAGTCCTTTCATAATGACTGAAAACAGTGAAATGGGGTGGAGCGATATTTAAGTAAGCTGCCATAGAAGTAACGTTTTCTGTTATTTTAGTTCTGTTGGCAGCAGTCTTGGCACATATGAAAAGTATTGATGGTACTAACTACTGTCCTCTTTTTGTGGCAATCTATGTACTGTTATGTAGTATTTGTCGGAGGCATTAGGGATGGGGTTTGAGGAATGAAGTTGTTTCTCCTTATGGGATAAAGTAGTGGCCTGTATAAACACCAGAAGGCTAATTGCTGAGCTAAACAACAGCTTGTGTTAGAGCTCTTTTCCTTACTTCTTTTTTTTTTTTTTCTTTTTTTGTCCACACCCTTTAGTACAAAGCATCTCTAACTGTAGACAAGTGTCATTGTATACAGCTTCCCAGAGAGTACATGGTGTAGCCAAGGAGGAAATATACTGGAGGTGGGCTCTGTGCTCGGTTCAGAAATAGTGTCCTCCTGCAAGAGACTTTTGGTTTGGTTTAGTGTGTTTAGTTTAGGGTGTTTAGTGGCTGCGCTGGAGAAGAAGGAAGAATAGTGCAGCTGAGCCTTCAGGTGGTGCTGTGTTCTTCTCCATCCACTGTGTTCCTGGCTCATGAGCCTGAGATGTGTGAGAACAGAGCTGTCCTGTCAGCTGAGGCTGGACTCCTCTGTGAAGAGCATCCCAGGCCACTGTGATACATACCATATTGACCGTCATAAACTCTGACTCTCCTTCAGAATTGTTACCTGTGTTATTGAGATGATCAATGCATCTGTATCACCTCATGTTTTCAATGAGCCGCTGACAGACTTGTCAACTAATGTCTGTGCCATCTTGTGGTGACTGATTAGGTTACATCAAGATTCTCTTAAAAACAATACCCTGAAGTGAGGAAAAAGCATGCAATTTTAATGTTATAGAGTGATTCTAGCTTGCAGTTTTTCTTTGTTAGCATTTTGAAATGGTGAGCTCACACTGAATTAGAGAGGAGGAAGTAGCTGAAGATTAACGTTCTCTCAGGTGAAACATCCAGCATGTTGCATAGTGGCATTTAGAGCTGTGAAGGATGGAACATGCAGACTGCACAAATTGGGAGCAAGTGCTCTGTCACAAATGGCTAAAGGAAATCCAGGCTATTTTGACTTTGCTCATTTTGCAAAATATATGTTAATGGTTGGTACTGTAAAATTAATGGCGTGGTACAGAATATTCATTCCAAAAGTGATTTTATTGTCTTATGTTGTCCATACAAGCTAGCAATTCTGATTTTGGAGTTTTCACACGTGGAGAAGAATGTTCCAACACCTGCCTGTAATTGTGGGTGTATGCATTCCTAATGCAAAAGGTATGTACTGCATAGGAAAGTGATTAAGGGGGGGCGGTGGCACACATGACACCCAACACATGCATATATGGAGGAAGACTCATCCTCATTGTTTTAGGTTAGGCTAAAATTTCTAAACATGAATAAACAGAGCAGCTGAGCAAAAGTCATGTTCATGCCTGGAGCCTTTCAGGCTTCTTTTCACTCAGTGCTCATCTGCTTGTGCAAGCACAGCTCCATTCTCCCGCCGCCCTGAGAGGAGGAAGGAGCAGCCCCTGCTGCCGAGGTGCTTCCAGCTCTCTGCGAGCGTGCAGGAGACAGCGTTCCCAAGGCCGGCTTGCTGCAGCTGAGGAGACAGCACTCATAGACCCCCCTTTGATTAGGATGTGTCAGTGTTGTCAGGGCAACTGTTAACAGCGGCGTATCATATTTTCTCCTCTTGTGTTGTGTGCTGAATATTTTAGCATGCTGTAGCTGGAAGAGGGTTGCGGGGAAGAAGGTGCTGCAGCAAGGAACCTGGGGCTGTGCACTGGGATCTGATTGAACAAGACGGAGAAGAGCAGCATCCTAACCAAAGTGCCTTTAATTAGGGCTTTCCTTCAAGGTGGGGAAAAACTGCAAGCCTTCTGCTGCCGACTGGATGTTGGTATTTGTCAGCTGTTTGCATACTGCTTATCCATAGGGGATCTGTTAAAAGTGCTGAAATGAACAGACAGCGTTGCAGCTAGTGGCTAAGCAGGTGCTGGAGTTTCTTACTTTTTTTTTTTAATAAGCAAGAGGCAACAGCAACATGCCTGGTTCAACTACTGCCCTCCGACAAGAGAGACTGAAGAAAAGTGCCAGGCCAAATCCCCCGGGTTTATTCACCATTGATGAAGAGGATGAGCAGCAAAAGAACGGGAATTCCAAGAGAGTGAAAGGTACGTTGCAGTTCTGCAGTGTGATCAGGGCTGTGTGTGGGATATGCTGCACAGCAGGCACAACGTTTTATTAGCTCTTCTGTGTGCTACAGAGAGTCTGTAAGTGGCTGCTGCAGTTTGGCAGTTCATGTTGGCACCCACAAAAGCTCTATGTATGATAGGTGTCTGTATTTAAATCCCCCGGCTTGTTATGCAATCAGCTGCTTTGGCTATGAAGAAGAAAGTACCTTTTAGTTATTAACCCCACTTCTTCTGGTAGGGATAAGTGTGCTGCATCAGAAATGCATTGGTGAATTTCTGTGTGTTTACTTTGATTTCCGTTCACACTCTGGATAAATACCTATTAAAAACAAGGTGATTGTAAGCTTGGAGAGTACGGAATGCAATACCAGCCTGTTTCAGAAGACAGCTTTGCCAAAGACAATGTAAAACTGGCTATACTTCCATTTGTGTGCATGAGGGACTCTGAACCTTTGGCAGAGTATAGAAAAATACACATTGTTCAAAGATGCTGACTTTTGTAAGTCTGACAACAAAACAAATCAAAGAGAAAACACAAACCCTAACAAATTGTAACTGTTAAAGAAACATATTTGTGGTGCTTGAGGTAGGTGAGTGGTGGTGGTGGCAGAGGGATCCTGATAGCCATTGATTTATAACAGATCTGTTAAGCCTGCGCAGCCACTGTCTATCTTATATCATCTAATTACTGTTTCCTTCATGGATCCTGCAACTTACAATTGTGACCAGAATTTTTATTTTCTTTTTGTGATCAAGTGATTGTATTTATATGAGCACTCATTTTTATGGTCTTACTGGGGAAAGGGGATGAATTGTATCAGTTGTTGTTTACAAAACAAATGCTAGTTTGTAGCCTCAAGACACTGTTTTAAATTTCAGGTGTTACCATTCTACCATGTAACAGGAGAGGCTAGAAAGCATTTAAATGGCAAATTTATACTATGTGTATTTATTAGAGCTGAAAAATTTACAGCTAACTGATTTCTTTTCCTGAAGGAAGGAGGTAGCTTGATAGCTTTTACAAATTCAGAGCACAAGATTTTTTTTTTTTCCCCCCTCAGAATGGAGTTGAGCATCATGATAAAATATATATTGCTAGCCATTGTTAATGTGTCTGTTGTGTCAGGGTCTTGTGTACATAGTTACCTGCTGTTCTGTATATTTGAAACTGCCCATATAAAATGGAAATACAAACTCTAGTTTGAGGTTATTGAGTTTTTAATGTTTTAAGAAGCATATTACTTTCCTTTGCCACCCACTGGATGACTTCCAGTGTCAACAGTCCATAAAGCTAAAAATCAATAATTTCCCTGGTTTTGTTCAATGGCACTGATAGTTTCTCAGGATAAAAGTTCTCGTTGACTTAGCTTCTCTTTTCTACTTGCAGCAGTTATACAGATGTGCTTATGCGTTGTCTCTCTTGTTTTAACTGAGATTTGATTTTCGATTATTCCTTTATTTTCTTGTGTTGCTGTGAAATACAAGCAGTAGAATGTGCATGGGAGCACAGACAGCAAACAAACAAATGCACGTGGTTTTAATAAGATAAAAATTTGGTGGCTTACCTTGACTGCTCCTAGTGAGAAATAATGTAAGAAACTGTACAAAATATTTTGGAAGTATATTCATTTGCTTTTCTTTTTGTAAATACTTAAAATGGCTCATACTGTCTCTAGAACAGAACACCACTTACACACCGATATATGAGGATAAATAACTACATTTGTACATTTGAATGTGTTATCAGTCATTAGGCAGGTTAGACCTGGAGTGCCTGGTAATGGAGAATGCATGTACTCAGGGGGGTGTTTTCCCTGCCTGATACCAAGTAAGGTCACTCCAGTGCAGCTCTGACTGTGTGATGGACCCAGGTGAGGCTTTCTTGAGTCTTTAGTGTCTGTTAAGCTGTTGCTACTTTCCAGTATTTGCTCTTAGTTCTTTACCTGTCCTGTTTACTCAGCCAACACCTGCAGGTGCTGAGAGGTTTCTGGTTTTTTTCTTCCTCCTCTCTAGCACATTCTAAGTCAATGTCATCTTTGTGGGAGGTGGGCTATATGTCATCTTCATCTGCAGTTTCTGTTATCATGCCGGACCTGTCTTTGTACGTCAGTTTAAAACCCAAGAGGCCTTTAATGGATCTGATACTCCAAAGTAGTAAAGAAGTTCCTTTGCCCACTAAGGGTATTTGAATATCATTACAAGATTTAAAATAACCAATGTTTTTATAGTCCAGGTCTTCTCAGAATACTCAGGCTTGATTAGACTTTGTATGAGAGTTGTTTTTGTTGTCTGGGAAACAAATATTTATATCGATCTTAAAGTGGCTGACATTTGTGAGGTTTCCTGTAAATTGATTTTGATATAGGCCATTCCTTTTCTTGTTTTTGGCTGTCTGTATTATAACTGGAGAAGTCTGGTAGGCAATGAGTTTGTTCCTCTAGTGCAAGGAAATGATGACAATGTTAAGGATTTTTTTTTCCAGGCTGCAGATATTAAAAGTCTGCAGTGATCTTTGTAGCCATGTATTCCTGATACTTCCTTTCCTTTGATGTGAATTGTATTCACTGCTTTTTCTATTATTTTTCATCAAATCTCAAACATTTTAACTTCCTTTCCTCCCCTTGTGTCTGGGACAAGGCCTCCATTTTTGTTATTTATCTGTATGGCACCTGCTATTGCAGGGTCTTGAGATTCAGTTGTTATGTAGTAGAAGAATGCAAATAAAAATTACTTTTTACCTTCATTAACGGTCTCTATTCTCCTTTCCCTTTATAAAATACAGGAATGAATTTCACTACATAGTACACTCTTCAAATACAATTTCTGTGGGTTTCCAGAAGGTTATTTTGCAGTTGAATTGGTTTTTGGTTTACCAGCGTTCCAGCAGTTCTGCAACTATATCCACAAAGAAACCAGACAAAACAGGAAGAGAACCATGCACTTAACAGCTTCAATATTTTCTTAAAGCTTATGTTGTAGAACATATACTGTTTCTGTGACTGAACATAGTGTGTGAATGTGGTTCTGTACGTAAATCACAAAGATATGGCGGAGTAAATTCATGGTTAATTACAGGTATTCATCCGCTGTGTCTGAACTTCAGCCTCAGCCATTCTTTGAATTCAGGCACAAACAATTCAATTTGCCTCATTATTTCCCTGCTCTGCTCCTGTTCATTTTGTGCACCTCGGATGTAATCTTAAAATTCAATTCTATGAAATATTTAGGTGCTGCGTCCTCTCCTTCCTCTTAGGAGAAAGACCTTCTCAAATTGTTGATAATGTGTTTCTAAAACTGTCCTTTGAAGAGGCTAGAAAAGTAATACTCATGCTTCTGGATTATGGATTTGAATACTTAATAACTGAAATAGTTATGACATTTATGACAAATCAATGAAAAGTCTGAACTAACTTAGCAATGGAATCCTTCACCTTCCTATTTATTTAAAACTGATCAAGGGAATGTACCTCTCATCTGCTGAGTGGGTATTTTGCTAATACAAAGCTAGATATTTATGCCCTAGTTTTCTGAACAGTAACACTGATTCTTTGTCATCTTGAAAACAAGAGAAGTGCTTTTTTCAGTCTTTTGGTGAATGGCAGTGATGTCAGTGATCACCAGCAGGTTTTGCCACTGTTGCATGGATGGTAATTATTGTGTGTACTACTCATTTCAGATGTAAGATTTATTCCTTCAGAGACTTGAAGGAGATTTCTTCTAATGCAACTGTTTATGTGCTTAGTCTGCATGTTATGCACCTATTAGGGAATTGTATATTTCTTTTTAAACTCAAATTTTCCAACTTTTAGTTCAGTTGTTGTTTTGTTGCTGTATGTCTATACCCAAATGCAAGCTTAAGACACCTGAAAGAAAAGGGAACTTGGCATCTTCAAGGGCATTAAACTGATAGTCCTGGAAACTGAAACTGGATACTCACAAAACAGGTATTGCATGGGGTGTGGAAGTGTAATTTTATCTCACGCTGCAGAGTCTGTGCTTCAGGCGGGATCCAGAATGACAACTTAGCCTCTGGCTTCCACCACACTTTAAACCAGCAAAACTGCCTGGGATGGTGTTTCTCTCAGTGGTGCCTCTTGATGCTAGTCAGTAGGCTGACCTCCAGTTTGTTTGGGGCAGAACAGTGAGCAATTGTCAAAGGCTGATGAACTGGCTCACCAAAATGAAGCACTGCAGGTTTTCGTGACAGTTGGTAGCCTTATCTTGCCCATCTGCATTTGAGGCAAAGTGAAGGGAAAGAGTAAGTGGAAGGAAGGAAAGGTACCAATTCTCATTACAGTGCTGGTTGTGTAAAGGGGCAGGGCTGAGAACCTTGGCAATGTGATTTGTCATCCTGCATCTTCCAGTGAGCTCTTCTAGTGTTTCTCTCCACTTCCTCCTTCTTTCTGCTAGCCAAGGCCAGGAGAAGAGGGGTTTGAAAGTATCTGTGATTTTTCTGGACATTTGTTTAAAAACAATTCTGAAAGTATCTGGAAGGTACATTCCTAGAAAAGCCCTGTATTCATTGCCAACTTTGCAGCTGTTGGGGTATAGAAGGAAGCTGTGTTTTTTTTCAGGAAACTACTGCAAAGCTCTCTTGTTTGTAGAGTTTCCCCATTTATAGCTGTAGGTGCCAGGTAGCAGGAAACATCCCATTTGTAAAATGACATAAAGAGATCCTAATTTACTAGCAGTACAGCAAAGAGACTATGCTGAAAGTCTGGGGGATAGCAGGGAATATATCTGCAGACCAGTGGAGCAAATCTGATTTGTTCAGTCCCTCTGGCTTTCAAAGTGAAAGTCCCAGGTCTGAGGACTCGGCCTGTGTTGTAACACAGTCTGTTCATCAAAGTGTGTGCTGGGATTACTGACAGAGCTTATCTATGCTGGGTAAGAATCATTTTACACTTCTAGGTCAGCTATATGAGAAGAGGCTTCCACTGCTGATTCTGGAGGATAGCGTTCAGGTATTTTGTCAACTATTTTTTGGGGTGGGGGAAACAGCCTGTGGTGTGTGCCAAGGGAGTATACTTGACATTGAGTATGTAGATGGCAAAAGTAAAAAAAATGGTACAATGTTGGCAGCCTTTAAAGTTTAAGATATTTGTTAAAGCAAATTCAGTTTAACTTGGCGTGTGAACTGAGGGACAGTCCCATTTACGGAAAGACAATCTTGCAAAGTAACTTTTTTAAGTAAACAGGTTTATTTCAACTAAGATCTAAATGATAATATAGTGTTCAGCAGAGCTGTCCTTGTGAGAACAGGGTGTAGCATTTGGCTACTGTACTTGCAGGACAGAATGCTTGTTGAAGTTGCAAAAAGATTGGAGTTCAATTTATTCTGGATAATCTCAAGAAAGCTTTGTGTAAGAAACACTATTCACAAGCTATTGATAGCAAGCAGTGGAGTTTCTTCTTTATTTGCTATTACCACTGTAAAAGTTGTGACATGAGAAACCTTGAATTTGGTCTATAGCTCTAACAGTGTGGAATATACATGCAGAGGAAACATAGATTTACAATCATTTCTTACGGGAGGGAAAGAAACCTGGAAAATGGTAGATCTGTCCAAGAATCTTTTAATTCTCTGAGGTTGTCTTATATTCTTTTTTTCCCCTGAAAATATGCAAATAATACTCTTTGAAGGGGTTTATACAGTAACACGCCTTTGGAAGAAGTTGACAGCAAGGAGAAATGGACTTCTGTGCCCTATTGTACTGCATTGTACTATGTTTTTATTTTGTAGTTGAAAATTGAGACAATAGCTAAGCATGTAGTTTTAAAAGAAATATGTTGCAGTTAGATCACCTGATGTTTTTGTGACTGTGGTTTTGTTAAGAGTTTTGGCACTCTGGCTGCTGTTTGCAAGCTTGCTCAGAAACTGGTATATCCTAAATTGGCTTTGTATCCAGGTATGTAAAAGTCTGGCTCTATTTTTAAGAGAAAACGTTTTGCTTGTCATATTGAACTCCAGAGAAATCAATGAGCACTGGCCTAAAGCATTGCTTCTGGCCATGAGCAAGTGACAGTGGAGCTCTACATAATATTGGGCTCAGCTCAGTCGGTGGGAGTACATAATTTTTCTTCCTGCACAAACTCACATACGTACATTCTTTGCTTACTCATCTACCTACAGAGTAATTTGTGTGCCTTTTTAATTTTTTTCTTGCCTCCTTAAATTCAATCTGTACTTTACAACTGGAGATCTTGATTTTCTGGTATATGAGAATTGAAGTTCCAAATGAAAGTATCTCGAAAGAGTTTTTTATTATTATCAGAAGTCTCCTCAGAAGTGATTTATGGTTGTGGGTTTTTTTCTTTGTTTTATGAGACATGCTAAGTTATTATTTAATCTAGTCCACCCAAACTTAGGCCATAACAGTAATGTGCCAGAAGAACAAATGCCACAATGATTGATGCAATTTACTTTATTTTAATGATCTGCCTTCACTCACTGAAAGTGCACCTCATAGTGCACTGCTTTTGCAGGCAAGCACTACTTGAAAGTCATACATATGAGTTTTAGCTGCACTGAGTTGAAGCATGGTATGAGTAGACACTGATACCTGTGGGTCAGATCTGTATAATGAAGGTGAAGGAGGCCATGGGGCAATGTTTGATAAGCAAATAAAAATGCGGGTGAAACATCAGAAATTAGGCAGTATTCTAAAACTTGGACTTTCTTGTTGCTTGAAGTAAAATACTTTTCTTTTTCAGTGGAGAGGAATCACAGGGACCAAATTCTACACAAAACACTCATTGATTTATAGGTTTGACTGTGACAGCCATTGAATAGGCGAATTGTCCCAAACCCCATCTCAGTGATCTGTATGTATGGATGTAGCATAACTGCTTAGTCCAAGGCAGGAATGACTAGGCATAGCATGCAAAATGTATAAATTCTCTTTTTACACTAGCAGTTTCAGAGGAGAATCACTTGAATGTTAGCTTTACTTTCTCCTTTAAATGATTAACTTCCTGATAATGGCTAGAATCAACAAGCTTCCAGTAGGCAGGTTATTGCAGCTTAACCTGGATGCAGGTTTCTCCAGAAAGTAAAGGTTATGTCCCTGTACTAGTGGAGGAGGCAAGGGGTTTGGGGCAGGCTGTGGATGTGAAAGGCTGTACTGCTCTCTCAGTAGACACAGACCTGTAGCTGCACTCTGTGTGTGCTTGTGCTGGGGAACTCTTGAGTTGTTTTGAATTCGAATAGTGTAGCTGTAGCTTCAATGGCATAAGAATCTCTGTTAAAGACTGTTGAAGTTTGGGCAAATAGATTATCATCTAGTTGTTTCAGATCTGTTGAAGCTCTTCAGATCTGAAGAGGAAACATTTTTTCTCAGGGACTAGCTATAGTTCTTCAGATTTTAGTTTATGTCTAATTTATAGAGTTATCTGTGCAGTTGTCAACAAGAGGAAACTTTTGTTTGGAATTACAAGTAGAAGCAAATCAAGCACAGGTATCTGCTGAGACTGTAAAATGTGACAAGGAGCAGAGATTCCAAATCACAGAAATCTTCCAGTTGATGCCTGTCAGTTAGGAATAAAAATTCAGTTAACTGAAGCACTCTTTCTTTTCTTTCTTTTTTCACTCTGGTGCGAGTGTCTATACTGCTGGCTTCAGGGAAAACAGGGGTTTCCTGTTAGAAGTCATACTTGGGGATTCATAACTCGTCCCTCGTCTCAGTAAGTGGTCTTCAACAGTGTGTGTTGGAGGCTAGATTTACAATCAACTCCTAGGCAAACTGACTCTTTGCCTTCTGTTTTGAGTTACCCAAAAACCTCAACAACCCAGGAGAAATGGTCAGGGTATTGGAGATCCCAGAAGGGACTTGATGCACTTAAGAGACTGAATTTGTAGTTTGGTTGCTGGACACCTCATCAGTCTTTATTTCTCTTGCTTAATACCACTACAGTGTGAACCTCCAGTTGTGCCTACTAATTGGCCTAGTCCTTCACATGGAGGTTTGTTTGTTTGTTTGTTTGTTTGTTTGTTTTCACAGTTAGTGCTCTTCTGGGTCTTCCTCTTACATTTGAAGCTGACATAGGACCAGCTGTCCTTCTACAGTATGGCATACCAGGCACAGCTGCTCACAGATCTTTTCTGTGATCTGCTGCTGTCTTTTTGTTTAGCAGTGGAAGGTTATGGAACGAGGCTGGTGCCACTACAGACCCCTGCAGCTTGGAAATACTCCAGCTGGCAGAGTTTTGTCTTCAGAGGAGCTTTGCTGCAACCTAGTGCCATAGCCACCTCCTATTGCATGGTGTGTTATGCTGAAAAAGTGCTCTCCTTCTGTATTGAGAACAGGGATGCTCCCTGAAAGATCTGAGGATAGTGGATGGCACAGAAAATATTAAGAACTTTTATCATCTTTCTGCTGGGAGAGGAGTGAGGAAATAAGGAAAATGAGTGAGGAAGTAACACTTTCAAAATTAACTTTTCTGCAGGATGCCTGAGTTCTGATTTAGTTGCTGGAAATATGATTGTACTGCTGATGGCAGAGGTAGTCTGACTACTTCAAAGTCCAGTGAAAGATCCTGGACTTAAAACTTCATAATACCCTCAAACATGTTGTTAACTGTGCTGAAGTGGCTTGTTTTTTCTTTCATTCTTGAATTCCAGATAGTTTTCATCTTTGTTTTAAACTCCTGCACAGGCAAGGCTTATTATAGAACTGCTGACAGAACTTGATTCATACTGTTGTATCTTAGTGTACAAAGCTATCTTGTTTCTCAATTCTGCTTCAGAAAGCTTTTGAGAAAGCTGTTTTGGAAATGCAGGTTTATCCAGTTACCCGCCCTTGACATGAGAAGTCATTCTTTTACACAGCCAGTTCTAGCTTTGTTTTTTTTTTCCTTTTTTTCAAAGTCAGTTTCCTCATTGCCTGCGTGCTGACGACTGTAATTTTTATCAGTGCTAAAAAATTACAGTACTAAATTTTGGCTTGTATGGTAAGACACCACAAGTCACATCAGACATGTCTGAGCTGTTTTTGAAGACACAGAGGTATCATGTCAGTAGAGTTTGAACAGTGTAGTTTGGTTTGTACTTCTGAGTGCAGCAATGGCAGTGTGATGGAAAACAAACTGATGAATCTTCTTGCCTGTCATTCCTTCTTAGTTGTAACAGTGCTTTCATTGAGGAATGTGCACCCCATCTTGGATATGCAGTCCATACAAACTCTAGACAATGCTACTTTCACATTTCATGTGCCTTCCCTCTCACTTGAAAAATGAAAACATGTTTACCTCACTCTCTTATTCTGCAGCAAAGGAAGGAAAAAGTAGGTTTTGTGTTGTTGGTTTTTTAAAAACACAATCTTCTCTAGCCATTTAACTTTGTTAGTGGTGTGTTTACTTGCAGTCTGAACTGCAAAATAAGAGGTAAAGAAAAAAGCAGATGGCAGTTGCCATCTGTAAACCAGAAAAGGACAGCAACAACCAGCTGCTGAGTGAGGTATTGGCAATAAAACCAGGCTGCAGACCAAGCAGTTTGTGCTTGTTGTGCCTGGGTTATCAGTATTTTGGTATGTTCTTACACTTCCAGTCTGCTTTTTTTGAATTATTCCATAATGTATTTATATACTTTTCTGCCAGTATTTTTCTTCACCAGGCTATTCTCGAGTTTAAGAAACACAACTGTCATGGTTTATGTCCAGGGAGTTTCTGTGAGCCTCACCATCCCTGTGAGTTACCTGCATTGCCGCTGTATACTGTATCTCAGCTGCTCAGTGTCACTGAAGGCTGTATGCAGAGTAGCCTGGCTATTCACTACAGTGTGTTTAACTTAAATCTTTGTAGTCAGTAACTGAGGCAGAGTACAGGGAAGGCGTACAGTGCAGACAGTGCTGCTCACACCATGGTGACACTTATAGATGCCTCTGTTTTCTGTTAGGATTTTATTTAGTTGCCATCCTATTTGTGTCATCTACATAATGAGCAATGTTCCTAGACTACAGTATTTAAGATGACAGTATGAGGTTCGGTTCTTCCCTTCCTGAGAAGTGATGCCAGCATCTCCATGATTACGATGTGTTGGAGTTCTGAATAGGCTCCTGACTCCGAGGCTTCTAGAGGTGATTTATGTTCATTTTAGCTCTGCAAACAGGTCCTCCTGTCTGTAAACAGGAGTTCAGTCTGTTTTGCTGCTACTGGCAGTTTCCATTATCATCCTTCTCTTGATACTCCAGACTTTGATTTTTGATTTTTCTTAAACTTGTCCTAGGATTTCTTTTTAAATATCTAGATAATCACCAGTAGCAAGCTCTTGTCACTAATCT